>VZTZ01009372.1:265595-411066 GCA_013400955.1 Drymodes brunneopygia
ACATGGCTAAGAGAGGGTATCTGAAAATGGAAAAAGAATAAAAAAAGAGAGGAAAATTTTCTTTTCTTGCTTCAGTTTTTTCATGTTTTGTACCATATGATCCTAAATAAAGGAAAATACTTTTTGTATACAAAGCCTCTTTTGATGAAATTAATTTCAATTTAATCATATTCAGTTTTGAATAATTTCCCATTAAAAAAGTTGTGTATACTGATATCACAAAAGCCCCGTAACAGGAATTTCTACTTAAATTTCATACCTTTATTTCTTATTGATATCCGCGTGTAGCTATCCCCTTTCTTTAAGTCCATCTCTACTGTACTTCACAGACTACTTCCTTCTAAGCACTAAAGAATACTTTACATTTAGTCACAAACATGACAGTTTTATTAATATGGCAGTTATTATGGACCTTATAGAAAATCAATTATTGGTGAAACTCTGTGGAACTGATCAAACAAAAAGGCCTCTTTGCAAACCAGTAGGCAGATGATTGATTGGTTTGAGTGAGAGCACATGCCAGAAGAAGACAATGTTCCTAGGACTTTAAAATCCACAAATAACATTTTGAATTATTTCAGTAATATTCAGTCACAGTAAGGGGAAAAAAAGCCAAATACTGATTTTATGCTTATAATTGCATAAGTCTATCAAGCTTTTATTTGGGATTGGTGTAATGTATGTTGAGAGAAACTGATATTTATGGTTAATTTCTGTATAATATGCTTATCCCCTTTTTTTCCTTCTCCTCCTCATTCCTGAATCTTTATCACAATACAAATGAAAATAAAGTTCTTGGTTACATTTTAAATTCATAAATCATTCCTCTGCATTCACCACTTTGATCATTGCCTCTTTGCACCTTGTGTGTCCTTCAGGCAGAGAGTCAACAATCACCAAATAGCCTGTAGATCCAAAAGACATTCTAGTCCATCTTCCTTTCTGGTCATATAATCAACTATGCTGGTGATATCCAGATGAGAGAGATGTCCTTTAATCTATTTAATAATAATAATCAGAAAAACTTTACAGCTTCTGTAATAGGGGTTTTTTTTATGACATCCAATCTGAACTTTCCTCAGTCCAATGCTAATTTACTTTCCTAGTGTCTCCTTTGTGCACTTGTGGAACAGAACTCATCCTTAGGAGTACGAAGACCATTATCATACCTTCCCTCAGCCTTCTCTTCTGTGAGCTAAACAGACAAGTTGTTCCATTTCCTGAACACACAACAAAAAACCCACAACCTTAAGCTTAAATAGAATTACTTCTATTCAACTTTTACCTCTTGTGTGGTGTCCTGCCACTGGGCACCACTGAGAAGAGCCTTGCTCCATCTTTAAACATTTTCATCCGATATTTTTGCACTCTTAAGATTCCCCTGAGTTTTTATCTCTAGGCTGAAGAGTCACAGGTCTCTTGACTTCTCAGTATATCGAACACTCCAAAGTTTTCACGTTTGTGACCATTTACTGGATTCACTGCTGGATGTCCATAAGTTTCTTGTACTTGGGAGCCAAGATGTGGACACAGCACTCAGCTGTGTCTCACCAGAGAGGAGGGATTATCTCCCTCTGCCTGCTGGTGAGGCTCATCTTAATGGAGCCCAGGAAGCTGTTGCCCTTTTTTGCCAGAGGGGTGCATTGCTGGGTCATGGTCCATTTGTTGTCCACCAAGATTCTAGGGTTTTTCTCTGTTAGCTCCTTACCATTTAAGTAGCCCCAGTCTTGTATTTGTAGATGGATTTCCCTTTATGCAGGGTCAGCACTTTACATTTTCCATTGTTGAATTCCATGAGGTTCCTGTCAGCCCATTTTTCAGTCTATTGGCTGAATGGCCTGGATGGCAGCACAGCCAGTGTTTATAACAGCCACTTCCAGTTGTGTATCATCTGCAGACTTTCTGAGGGTGTACTCTACAACAGCATCCAACTCATTAATAAAAACAAGCAGCGCTTTATCTGGTATTGACGTGTGGTACACAAGGGATAAGGGTTCTTCTGATTACTGGCCTCCAGCTGTACTTTGGAACACTGATCAGAACCCTTAGAGCCCCACAGTTCATCCACTTTTCAGTGGACCTCATGGTCCACTTACCTGCTTGATACTTCCTCAGTTTGTTGTGAGAGACAGTGTTAAATGCCTCGATTTCCATTTGTGATCAGCTATATCTAACTGATAACCTAATCTTTCTTGTATAATAATTGCATTCTCCAACTTTTGCCATCTTGTAGGTGTGCAGTTGATCATTCCTGCCCATTGATATGCACCTTAGATTTTCCAGCTGTTCTTCCATGCTGACAGAGGTGTATTGGTTTCAGGCCAAAATCACAGGACACAATCATGGCCACAATACTGGAAACAAAACAAAAGAAAACAAAAAAAGGCCAAAAAAACCAAACCAAACCAACCAACCAAACAAACAAACAAAAAACCCAACATGTAAGAAACCTCAGAAATATTCAGATGCACTATAATAAAACCACTACTCACAAGTGCTATAAATCAAATGAGTACAGCTTCAGACACTGTCATTGCTGTCATTTGAAGCCTGTCAGCATTTCTTCTCCCTCTGAATGGCTTGGATGTGCCACATCTCCAGAGCTGAAATGTGGCACACAAATTGCCAGTCAGGACACTATTTTCTTTTAAAAGCTCCAGTGGATTTGTTATAATGGACTTACCCAGGAGAAATCTCTGTTCACAGTTCAGTGAAATGAAAGAGTTAAAAAGTGTACATTCATAGATACATGCTCGGAATAAACCTCCTACCAGGCAAAACATTATGAAGGAAGACAGTGACAGAGGATTTCAGTGACAGAAAGTTTCATGTACAACCTCAGCATCTCCTGTGTACATTTTGCTTTGTACCATTTTTGCCTTTTGTGGTGGTTTGACCCTGGCTGGATGCCAGTTGCCCACCAAAGCCTCTCTATCACTTCCCTCCTCAGCTGGACAGAGGAGACAAAATATAGAAAAAGGCCTATGAGTTGCAATAAGGATGGGAAGGTTCACTCACTGATTACCATCACAAGCAAAACTGACCTCACTTGAAAATATTAATTCAATTAAAACCAGAGCAAGATAGTGAAAAGTAAAACAAATCTTAAAAACACCTTCCCCTCACCCCTCCCTCCTTCCTGGGCTTAACTTTATTCCTGATTCTCTACCTAAACCCCCTGCAGCTGTGTAGGGAGATGGGAAATTAGAGTTATAATAAGTTCATTAAATGTTGTTTCTGTCACTTCTTCATCTTCAGGGAGAGGAGTCCTTCCCCTGCTCCAGTGTGGAGTCCCTCAGACAGAGAACTTTCCTGACAGAAGACGGTCCGCCACAAACTTGTCCAAAATACATCCTTCCCACAGGCCACAGTTCTTCATTAACTGCTCCAGCGTGGGTCCCTTTCCACAGGGTGCAGTCCTTCAGGAACAGGCTGCTCCAGTGAGGGTCTTCTGCACTGTCACAAGTCCTGCCAGCAGTCTTGATCCAGTGTGGGCTTTTTCATGGAGTCCCAGGTCCTGCCAGGAGCCTGCTGTGGCATGGAATTCTCATGGGAGAACAGTCTCCCTCAAGCATCCACCTGCTCTGTAGTGGGGCTCTTCCATGACTTGCAGGCAGACAGCCTGCCTCACCATGGTCTTCATCACAAGCAGGGGAATCTCTGCTCCAAAACCTGAACACCTCCTCCCCTTCCTTCTCCACTGACCTGGTGTCTGCAGGGCTGTTTCTCATATTACTGCTCCCCTCTTCTCTGGCTGCACTACTTCTGCATAATAATTTTTCCCCCTTAAATATATTATCATAGGGGCATTACTACCATTGTTGATTGCCTCAGCTTTGGCCAAAGTAGGTCTTTCTTGGAGCCACTGACATTGGCATTGGCTCTGTTGAACAGGGAGGAAGCTTCTAGCAGCTTCTCAGAGAAGCCACCCCTGTAGCCCCATATGAGATGAGATGCTAGAGACAAGGGGAAGATCCATGGGCAAGTTTGTGGCTATCATACATACCATAAACTTAGCAGATCCACAAATCGGGCTCACTTCAATACTTCCCAGAGAATAAGGGAGGAAAATTTCTCCCGAGTGTATTTTTTTGGTTTCCCAACAGAAAAAAACACCAAACCTTTGAACTTCTTGGTTTAGTTTGTATGATGATTTGAGCAGTGAGGGAAGGTGGGATATTTGTTGTAATACCTACAGCAATACATCCCTGAACACAGATCCATTAAAAGGACTGAAGAACTGTTTAATGGTGATGCCATTAATGGCAGAGGAACAATGTTCTGAATGTATTTCACTGTATTCAGACCCACATAGTTGCAACACATCTGTGTTGTGGCTCTGTGGAAATTTCACCAAAACTGAGCCTCCAGTGATTTAAGGTATTCCTATTAGTGGAATAGGAATGTCTCTCCTGTCTCAATGGACTGTATAAACCTGCAGACTTCTGAGCAGAGACTAGCACATCTGTGATGTGAGGATAGACATCTGTCACTTTTGTCAACAAGTCTTATAATATCTCCCTGTTTTCTAAGTCAGTAGACTGCCTCGGGACCAAAACTGTTGATTCTGAAAAACAACATTTCGCAATCAGGTTGCAAAGTAAAGAAAACACCTTCTAGTATTACAGTACATATTCAATAATCCATTCATCTGAAAGGGAACTATACATAGAAATTGGTGTTTATCAAGTGTAATGCACATAAATCTGAGAGGGCTTGCAGGTCAAGGCAGATGCTCTATCTTCTCTTAACTGCACTTCTATTAACAGTCATGACATACCTTCAGTCACTCTGGAAAGAAGACCCTCCAAACCCTAAGTGCTAGCCATCCAGTGCTGACTGCCCATCTCATTTTTCAAAGAGGCTGAAACAATAGCTCTCAAACACAAATTCTCAAGCCTGATTCACCAAGCCTTAACACAAATGTTATCCCAAGTCATCTGTGCTAACTATTCATCTGTTTAAATCATGAGAGTGAAAAGGGCAGTATTATCCTGTCACTTAAAGAAAAACTGCAATAGACTGGTTGTAGAAAAGCGTAGGAAGATATAAATTATGCTGACTAGACCCTGAACGATGTACAGTAGATTAGTAGGGTGCAAGGGAAGAAAAACTTCACTTTTTTACAAGCTTGAAAAGGCTAGAAATCAACTTTCAAACCTTGGGAAATACTAAGGATATAAATGAGCTAACACCTCCTGCTGAGAGAGGACAGCACAGCACCATCAGATGTGACACTGCAGCCCGCACTGCCACCCACAGCCTGGTAGCTAGCAGCTCCTGGTGCTCAAGACAACATTTCAGGGACATTCTCTCTCATGAGTTTCTTTGTGGGAGCTGATTCACCTCCTGGCCCTTGAAGCAGAGCAACTAATGCAGTTTAATGAAAACTGCAAACACACTGTTTAGCAGCTTGGTGATTCAGTTTTTCCAGAGTGTGGAAAGGCTGACTGAACCACTATTTCCCTGTGGGGTCTTGCTGAGGGTTTTGGCAGGAATCTGGTGATATTTTCATTTCAGTCTAATTCATATTCCTTGGCAGCTGATCCTTGTAAGATCCCAAGGAGCTTCAACTTGCTCACACTGCAGGTTAGGGTGCCTATGAAGAAAGAAAAGGCTAAGCTGGGTTGTTGCACTATGTAAATAGCAAAGGAACCAGCTTTCACCATGTCTCATAAGCTTTTCCTTAAGAAAACACTGCTGGGAGAAATGAGGAAAATGTATATCCTCAGTCTTTGCAACTCTGATATTATTCCTGAGCCTGAACAGTCCTCTTTTGCTCCATTTGATTCAGCATTAAAAGCCTTCCTTGCCTCAGTCTTCAAGAGAAAGACCTTTTATCCTCAGGGCAACTGGTCCCCTGTGCTGATAGACAGGGTCAGGAACCAGATTAGATCCCCTGTAAGCCAAGAGGAAGTAATTAGTGACTTGCTGTGCCACTTAGACACTCAAAAATCTATGAGGCCAGATGAGATTCACCCAAGAGTACTGAGGGAGCTGGCAGAGGAGCTCACCAAGCCGCTGTTCATCATTTATCACCATCCCTGGTTGTCTGGTGAGGTCCCAGACAAGTGGAGATGTGTCAATATACTCCCCATCTACAAGAAAGGTCAGAAGGAGGATCCAGGGAACTACAGGCCTGTCAGCCTAACCTAAGTGCCAAGGAAGTTTATGGAACAGATCATCTTGAGTGCGATCACATAGCATGAAAACTACAGCCAGGGGATCAGGCCCAGCCAGCAGGGGTTTAGGAAAGGCGAGTCCTGCCTGGACAACTTGATTTCCTTTTATGAGCAGGTGACCTGCCCAGTGGATGAGGGGAGGCTGTGGATGTTGTAAAGTGCATTGGTAAAGTCTTTGGTACTTTGATCCTGTCTCCCACAGCATACTCCTGGAAAAGCCTGCAGGCCAGGCAGGCCATGGCTTGAACAGGTGCTCTCTTTGCTGGGTTAAAAACTGGCTGAATGGCTGGGGCCAGAGACTGGTGGTGAGTGGAATTGCATCCAGTTGGTGGCTGGTCGCTAGAAAGTTTTGCCAAAGCTCAGAACTGCTAAAAGCCTTTATTAATGACCTGGATGAGGAGACTGAGTGCGTCCTCAGAATATTGATAGATGACAGTAAGTTGGGTAGGAATGCTGATCTGCTGGGGAGTAGGAAGGCTCTGAAGAGGGATCTAGACCATCTGGATCAATGGGCCATGGCCAGCGGTGTGAAATCCAACAAGATAAAGTGCCAGGTCCTGAACTTTGGTGAAAGAAACCCCATGTAGCCCTACAGGCTGAGGGCAGAGTGGCTGGAAGGGGGTCCAGCAGAAAAGGACCTGGGGATGCTGAACATGAGCCAGCTGTGCCCAGGTGGCCAAGAAGACCAGCGGCATCCTGGCCTCTATCAAAAATAGTGTGGCCAGCAGGNCCGCTGTTCATCATTTATCACCATCCCTGGTTGTCTGGTGAGGTCCCAGACAAGTGGAGATGTGTCAATATACTCCCCATCTACAAGAAAGGTCAGAAGGAGGATCCAGGGAACTACAGGCCTGTCAGCCTAACCTAAGTGCCAAGGAAGTTTATGGAACAGATCATCTTGAGTGCGATCACATAGCATGAAAACTACAGCCAGGGGATCAGGCCCAGCCAGCAGGGGTTTAGGAAAGGCGAGTCCTGCCTGGACAACTTGATTTCCTTTTATGAGCAGGTGACCTGCCCAGTGGATGAGGGGAGGCTGTGGATGTTGTAAAGTGCATTGGTAAAGTCTTTGGTACTTTGATCCTGTCTCCCACAGCATACTCCTGGAAAAGCCTGCAGGCCAGGCAGGCCATGGCTTGAACAGGTGCTCTCTTTGCTGGGTTAAAAACTGGCTGAATGGCTGGGGCCAGAGACTGGTGGTGAGTGGAATTGCATCCAGTTGGTGGCTGGTCGCTAGAAAGTTTTGCCAAAGCTCAGAACTGCTAAAAGCCTTTATTAATGACCTGGATGAGGAGACTGAGTGCGTCCTCAGAATATTGATAGATGACAGTAAGTTGGGTAGGAATGCTGATCTGCTGGGGAGTAGGAAGGCTCTGAAGAGGGATCTAGACCATCTGGATCAATGGGCCATGGCCAGCGGTGTGAAATCCAACAAGATAAAGTGCCAGGTCCTGAACTTTGGTGAAAGAAACCCCATGTAGCCCTACAGGCTGAGGGCAGAGTGGCTGGAAGGGGGTCCAGCAGAAAAGGACCTGGGGATGCTGAACATGAGCCAGCTGTGCCCAGGTGGCCAAGAAGACCAGCGGCATCCTGGCCTCTATCAAAAATAGTGTGGCCAGCAGGACCAGGGCAGTGATTTGCCTCATGTCAAGTACTGGGTTAAGTTCTGGGCCCATCACTTTAAGAAAGACATTGAGTGAGGTGTTGGAGCATGCCCAGAGACAGGAGCAGAGCTGCTGAAAGGTGTGGAGCATAAGNTGGAACAGATCATCTTGAGTGCGATCACATAGCATGAAAACTACAGCCAGGGGATCAGGCCCAGCCAGCAGGGGTTTAGGAAAGGCGAGTCCTGCCTGGACAACTTGATTTCCTTTTATGAGCAGGTGACCTGCCCAGTGGATGAGGGGAGGCTGTGGATGTTGTAAAGTGCATTGGTAAAGTCTTTGGTACTTTGATCCTGTCTCCCACAGCATACTCCTGGNCCTCATGTCAAGTACTGGGTTAAGTTCTGGGCCCATCACTTTAAGAAAGACATTGAGTGAGGTGTTGGAGCATGCCCAGAGACAGGAGCAGAGCTGCTGAAAGGTGTGGAGCATAAGCCCTGTGAGGAGTGACACCTGTGATGTATTTAACCTGGAGAAAAGGAGGCTCAGGGGAGACCTTAATTGCTCTCTAGAAGGACCTGACAGGAGGATGTAGTGAGCTGGGAGTCAACCGCTTCTTACAAACAATTAGCAACAGGACAAGAGGCAATGCCCTCAAGCTGCACCAGGGGAATTTCAGGTTGTACATCAGGACAAATTTTGTCACTGAAAGGGTGGGCAAGTGTCAAAACAGGTTGTTCAGGGAGGTGTTGGAGTCATCACCCCAGAAGTGTTCAAGAAACAGTTGGACATGACACTTGGCAGCTGTGCTTAGTTGGCGTGATGGTGTTCAGTCAAAAGTCAGACTTGGACATCTTAGAGGTCTTTTCTCACCTTGATAATTCTATGACTCCATGATTCTATGATTCTTTGATTTCCCATATTATTTTCTTTACAGACAGATGAAAGGAAAAGGGCTATCCTGTGCAAGAATCAAGGAAGAGTCCTCCACTCCCTTTACCCTTTACTGGCATGCACAAACACTAGGCTATACAAGATGTTACAAAAAAATCAAAAAAGTATGACCACATTTCTTTATCAGTTCAGGGTGCTCACACACCTTGACACTGGGTGTGGTACAGGGGTGTGGATAAAAAGGACTAGGTTGACAGAGGACAGTGAAGCATGTAGCTTTTGCTGTAGATTGTATGACTTGGCAGAAGTTGTTGATCATTCCTCCAGAAATGGAAAAAAGAGGAAGTGGCATATCAGATTTCCTTCTACAGCCTCCTTTATAAACAGGCATGTACAGTCAACTAGCAGTAAACATCCACTTTCTTTGCTTCATCAAGATCCTTATTCTGTTAAAATAATTTAAGCAAAGGATTTGAGGATTTTATTTTGGTTTGGTTTGGTTTGGTTTGGTTTGGTTTGGTTTGGTTTGGTTGGTTTGGTTTGAAGAACAATGCTAAACAAAAAAAGTACAAAAGCAAGAGAGAGAAAAGAGTTTTGCTGCAGGCTCCCTGAGTGATGCAAAGCACAGCAAGAGTATCTTGCCTCATTCAGGTGGTTCTGCCTGCATTTAGTGACAGGCAAGCTTTCCAATGCTGGTTCAATGAACATATCTAAGGGATTTTTTAAAAATCTACCCATTTCAAACAGTGCTATCTTTTGTCTGTCAAAAAATTATGTTACTTTAATCCTAACCTCATGCAGATGGAAAGAAAAAAATTCACTATCTTCATACAGTACTTGTGTATGTGTGTGTATTTTCTACGAGGAAATTTTCTTGAGGTTAGAAAGAATTCAACATCAAAAATAAATAAATAAATAAATAATCTAAATAAATAAAAATGGATGTAGTGACTTTTTTCCAGGAGATTGCTTTCACAGAAGAAGAAAATAAACTGTTACTTACACAATGAGAATTAAGCAAGCCCTCACAAAACAGAAAAAGCAGAAATAGAACAGAAATATTAGATTTCATCAGTATGCCTCTACAATTGCCTGACCTCACTGTTGCTGTGGATCTTTTCTCCATATTATATCTTGTATTTTTAATAACAATATGTTATACAGAAAATATTACATGCAGTATAATTTCAGCTTCTCAATGTGTGCTTGGGTAGGATGACTGTGTCTATTGAGACTCCTAGATTACTCCTATTAGGGAGTGAATGTCATGCTATTTGTCATCCAAAAGGTAATTTTCTCTAGACTTATATTAAGGTTCCATATTTTATGATAACCTCTATGTTATGTTGATCTGGGCATTTTTCATGAACCCATTCATCAGACAGGTATCTCCAGCAATAACTGCAGCTCTGCAACATTTTACTTGTTTTCAAGATGAGTAAGATTTTTTTTTTCAGCTGCATCAGTAACACCAAAGGGGCTTTTGAGTCCCTGTGATCATGCCAGTAAAATTCCATGACCAGCTTTGCACATATTAAGGAGTATATATGTAGGAGTTAATTTATTGATTTTAGAAAATACTGTATCAGAAGGGAATCATATTTATCCTGGAGTAAATGTTATTCTCTGGCAGCTGTCTTGTAACCACCAATCTCTGGCTGGCCCAGTATCTGACACCAATGCATCCAGAGAGTTAAGAGGTGCAGTGCCTACAATTTTTGATGCAGTTCACTGTGATGTGTTTACATGGGTGAATGACAACTGTGTGTGAAGGGATGACCGTGTTTGAATCAACTGCAAATTCTGCGTTGCACCTGGCATAGCATGAGGAGCTTAGAAAGAAGAGTTTGCTTGTTCTAATTAATAAGAATTAAAACAATTTGCAAGATGTCAGATACTGCTTAGAAATTGTACCAAAGCTTCACAGAATAAGGGTCAGGGACTGGCTTCAAGGATGGTGTAGTCAGTGATAATTAACCTTTCAGATTCCTCTTGGATCTCAAAGCAACTTGTGATTCTAATTGAAATTAAATTGAGGGAGGCAGAGAGAGGTGGTTCTTGCCAAACTATAAACTGCAATAAAACACAGCAGATATAGCCGTGCACACTAATTTCTTCTTGTGGAGCACTCTGAGGAGCTGATACAGACACTAAATCAAATCCACAGGTGTATCTGACCAGGTGAGGCCTCAGCACTCCAGTCAAGAAGCAAAACGGATGCAGATCGTTTTGCCAACAGCATGCATTTCCCATGGATAAAGGGAGCAATTTCCTATTCCCTCAGGTGCTGCTCTATGCTAGCATCCAGTGAGCCTAACAAAAAATCCCAGCTGCTCTCACCTCAGATGAAGAAAACACAAACAACTCTAAAAAATCAATCTAATATTTCCCATAGTCTCTAATGTGGAGCAGTCAATTCTTTTCTGCCTCCTCCCCTTTTTTACATAATAAAAATCTACCATCCCTGTCATCCCCAATATGTCGTAAGCCAGCAAGTGTAAAAGCAGCCATTCATATAATTTGAATGATAATCGAAAATAAGCGGAAAAGGAGGATAAATTTATCAAACTTGTGAGAATATTCTAGGAAAAAAGGAATTTCCTGAGGTAACTGTCCTTGACCTGGCTCTTTAATCGAGTGAAATTTCATCACTTTATCTAATATCATGCTTCATGCTTCAGGCTCCCAGCAATTCTATTTTAGTGTGGTCTAATGGGCAGCTGACACATCCACTCAGCACCAGACTGCATAATATGTGCTGACACACTGTGTGGTGAGCACCCTATTGAGAGCTGTTTATTTGTGCCTGGCAAGGAAAAATTTCATCCAGTAAAGTCTCTTCATAACAATTTTAGTCTCTGTTTTCAGGGCCTCCACAGGCTCCACATTTCGAGAGGTTCAGAAGCACTTGCGGGGAAATTCAGTCACTTATTTGGGTGGCTGTACATTATCTGACTTTAGGTGAGAGGTTGTGAAAGCACTGGTTATGGTTGTCTGAAACCTGAATCTAGACAGTGTAATGAATAGTGTCATTCTAACTGCTTTGGAGCCAGCTCTCCTCAGAAACCCTGATTCAATTTGATATTCTGAGGTTAACGCACTGTATTGGGACTGAAAATAGAAATGCACACAAAAAGCTTTTATATTTATTCAGTTCAGTAAGCATGGCAAACTCATCAACAGCTATTTGTAAACTGTAGAATGGTGGGACTTATTTTGATGTACTGATTTATGCTTGCTGTTTTTCCTGCAGCATTACTTTAGAGTAGAAATGGACTAAAAGAGAAAAGCAGACATGACTCTCAACATAAGAGCAAATGACATTATCATAAACAAAGCAACATGAGAAAATAAAGGAATGACACAATCACAGAGACTCTGGCCTCTTAACCTCATGTAGAAATGAAATTTGCCATATAGAGACCAAGGAATACATTTCCTATATATATATATAAAGGGCTAAGATATTAAGAAAGTTGTTTTATTTATTAGCTATGGAGAAATAAGTAGAGTGTAAAGCAAGTTATAGGTGTACACAGATAAGAGAAAAAATAAAGGGCCCAAAAATAGGATTGATTAAAATTTATGTTTCATCAACCGATCCACACTGAAAGGTACACCCAAATTATATCTAGATATAAAATTACTGATCAGCTAAGTAATTGGAGTGGTAACCAAATTTATTTCAGAAACATTATGGGAAAATTATTCTCTAAGTCTATGAAAATCTTTTCAGAAATTTTGCCTAACCTTAATATATGTATTACATAACACATATATTTTCTACAAGGAACTACATGACATGGGCACATAGTGAATGTACATGTATTATTCACAAGCCTGTCTTGCAGGAAAGGTGCTTTGACCTTGACAGTGCTAGAAAAGTAACCTCAGCTTTTTCTCTTACTTTAGAAAATTTGAAGTCAGAACTTCTAATAATTGGAAAAAAATCACTGGAAAATTCTGCAAATAGGAAAAAGATCAAGCCTTATAATAAACTTATGGACACCAATTATATTCACCTCTTCACATCCTTTAGGATGCACATTCCTAAAATGAGTAATGGATATTTTTGGACTTAAAGGTTACTTTACTAGAGAGTGTCTAGAGACTTAGTGAAGAACCTGTGTATTTAACTAATACTTTAGAACTGCAGCTAGCAAGGACTCAAATAGATAAAGGTTGTTTCTTTTCTTTTTTATTTTTTTAAGAAAATTAAATTTTGAGGGGCCAAAGCCAATTTTCATTGCTTCAGATTTTGCAAATTCAAGTTCGCTATTATCTGTATCAAATTTTGTTTGGTTGCTTTGCATAACTGATCATTTTCTTGAAAAACTTTACATTAAATTCTCCTTTTATCCCAAAGAGAAAACAGACACCAAGAAAATAATTTGTACTAACAAGTTAGCACTGTCTCCCATATTTCCATGTTATTGCCATGTAAGAAAAGATTATATAACTAAAGACTGATTTTTTTAAAATAAGACAATAGTTCATATAATTTGCCACCAATATAGTTAATATGCCCATTCAGTGAATATATGTTTCTTTGCATGTACACAAATATGCAGGCATACATTTATCTTCACACCTCTATGCAAATGGACTACTACATTATATAAGCATGGCAGCCTCTATTGTGAAAATGTAAAATTAATCTAAAAGTAAAGTAAAACAAGAGANNAAAAGAAAAGTAAAACAAGAGAACATTATAAGTGCTGCAGCTTCAGTCCTTACAGGAGCATTAATTTAGCCATCTTGCACAGACCGGGGGCTATATTTTGAGTGCATGTGCAATACTTGCCAGTCTTTATCACAAGACAGACAAGGTGCAGCATGATCTAAATAAATAATATTGTCAAGAAGAACCTCAGTCACATAATTTCCTGACTTTAATATCAATCATGTAAGTTTCTTTGCAAATCAATATAATTTCATTTCAGTGTGATCTCCAGTTATAGAGAGGACCCTTTCAGGGGAACTGGGAGAGAAAAGACCTCCTATTAAGAATGAAGCCATAGCCATGATGTCTGCAGCAGTTTTTTGGTTTGTGCTCTGTACATGAGCTACCTCTCTTGCCACAATCTTTGGTCTCACTTCTGCCTCACTGCTGCTATACACTTAAAAGTGCAGCATCAGCCCGACAGTTGGTATGTGGCTGAGATAATAGGGTCAAGTGGAGAAAAAAATGTAAACTACCACCCAAAAAGGGGATCTTTCTGGGTCATTTCTGAGAACTGCCCCTTCATTCATGCAAACACCTCCTTGCCTGTAAGAGATAGAAATGGTTTAGCTCAGCCTAGGGGATCAGACTATCCTTTCATGTTTGGGGCAGCTCTGTTCCAACACATCAAATTCAAGACAGCAGCATGGGATTTCACACACTCAAGCAGGTGTCACTTTCCAGAGACTATTCCCAAACAGTGGGATAAATGTCAGAAGCATGAGAAGCAGAGAATAAAAGTGAAGATGTAGCAGCTGAACACAGGGCAGTTATACACAGATTGGGTGTCAAATAAGAAGATTGACCTTGAGTTCTCTAAGTGGAGCCATATAGACATTGATTAGGCTATCACCTCCTAAAAAGAAGAAAAAAAATTAGAAACTGCTACCTATGTGCAGATACAGCTGCACCAAGTAGCCAGCACTGATATCAAGCAAGTATCTCATCAAGTATGTTTTGCCTTTCCACCTGTACATGTCCAGGAGCAGTCTTATGCACTCTACTTCTGGTTCCCTAAAGTCACAAGCTACACAGGAACTATTTTTTACCTCTGAAGTGAACATTTCACAACTTTTCAGACTGTACATGAATTGAGCAAATCCTGCCAGGAGACGCACAGAAAGTTTCAGAAGATTCCTCAATAGCTTTCTGCTAGAAGAAGGATACATTTGTTTCAGATTTTTTCATCTGTAAAGGTGAGTCACAGCATGCTTCAGCCTTCAGTCAGATACTGTATTGATCTTTCCCATCCAGCTGGAGTTAAGTATTTAGCAGTAAATTCGAGTTTTAAGACAGGGAACAGTAATTGGACACATATGTCGTGATCTTTGGAAAACGAGGTAAAGTGAAGAGGCCTTTTAATGAGCTTGGAGAAGGAAAGAGAAACTCAGAGAAAATAAGGGTGCTATTCCAGTTCAACAGTAAACCCTATTCATGCTCAGAATCCTAATAAAATCTGCATGCCATTTAGCCAAATGCAAGACAAAGAAATATATAAGCTGTGGAAAGAGGAGAGCCAAACCAGCAAAAATAGTTTCTAGCCTTGTATGTACTTTTCTCCATAAGTCAGTATCCAAAAACTAATGAAGAAAAAAACCCCTGAAATTCTCTCATTCTCAGACAGGAAATTCTAAGAGTATCTCATGAAATTATATGTGAGAAAAGTAGAAATGCTGCCCAGTATTAACATACTTAGAACCATCAGGAAGGCTTGCATAAAAATCTGTTTTGATATATGCATATGTGTGAGCATATATATTTGTCTATATTTATACACATATAAATATATACACATGCATTTAATTTGTTAGGCAGAATTTTCCTTAAGTTTGAATTTTACCTAGATCTAGTAATTTTAAATTTTTTACATGCAGCAATTTCTGATACCTCTTAAACCTTGAAATTATATCTATTTTTCCCCTTTCTGGAAGTTGTAAATAAGATGTAGTTCAGTCTACATTCCTTGAATTGCAATCATTAATAGACACAGGAGTTTTTTGCAAAGCTACATCTATTTTTTTCAAGAACAATTAATAAAGAAAAACCCTTGAATAATGCAAGACAGACCCTCTTAAAGAAGCTTAAACAAGGGTCAGTGAAAAATTCAGTTATTTGGCATTGAAAGCATGTTTCATAGCAACCCACACATATTGTATTGCTTCTGATTTATGGCTAAGTAATTCCATAAATAATGAATTTAAATTAAACAATTAATTAATGAGGCCTAGTGTTCAATGTGGGGTCAATAACAATCTTTCCCCTGTAATGCTTTAGGTTAAGATCCCCAAATAAACATTTAATATAGATTTTCAAAAGGGATTTGTTGTGTATATACCAAATTATGAAATGTTTTTATAGGACAAGAGATAAACTATATAATAAAAGAAACACTAGTTAAACAGATCCTAAGTCTAGTATAATTTCAAGGTACTATATTTGTTTTACAGGAGTTGTATTAATATATTTTACTTTGTATGCAATTTTAAAATACTATTTTTTCCTATATTCATTGTGAATGAGCAGAAATGCTTCTGTGGATTTCTTTCACTATCCCTGAAGCATGTGGTACCCATTGTCCAATGTATAATGCAGGGTAGGACAGAGAAAATATTGTTGTTACATATGGGCATTTTTTCTGTGCCAATTGAAATAATCCTTTAATTAAAATTCATTTCAACCCTTTGTCTACACACAAATTGTTTCTCAGCTTTACTGAAAAGTTCAGTAAAGGCTACTGTTAGAAGTAGAAATCTTTGTAGCATTCTGGGTAAACAAACAAATTACAAGTATGAATATTTCTAACAATCTAGATGGCTATCAAACTTTTTATGATAGGGAAATGTATCTCCTTCCTAATGTAAGTGCATTTGTGAGGCATAAAATCTTGATCTAACTGAATGCAGTGTATTTCACCACTTACTTCACCACAAGATATATTTAAGATTTATCTAGGGAAAACAAACATGTCCTTAGGACATAATAGTAAAGCCATGACAGACACACACACGGTGCACAGTTATACAAAGTCCCAGTGCATATATACTGAGTTGCTGAAAAAAAATATAAACCAAATTTCATGGTATTAACTATTTAGTAGGGATTTCCTATTTTTAGCCCCAAGAATTCAGTAGACACATGAAAATATCAGCTTCTACAAAAGCATTTCTACTGATTTTTGACAGATGTTTATTGTAATAAAAGAGAATGGAAAGGGTTAAACTTCAAGAAAAAAATCTCTAAGTTGATCTGTGTTATCTACAATATTCTAATGCTAAAAAGAGTCGCAATCTTTAGTGAGGCTCATGAGTTCATCTCTATGTTACATACAGACAGGGTTTTATGAAAATCACATCTCAAATCTAAATTTAACCACCCAAATCCTATGGGAATAAGGACTTGCCTATGGTTGTGACTTCAACCCTGTTTATGTCTGTTTGCCAATATAGCAGTAAAGGCATATAAATGATCTATAAGTTTCCTCATAACATGCAAGTGCTCCTAAGACCTTTGTCTGTACTAAGACATATTGTTATTTTTTTCTGTCTTAGGCTATGGTTAGTGTTTCCTATACTGAAGATTGTACTTAAATATAGCTCCAGTAGGGATCTGGGGAGAGGATGGAATGAGGGTCATTGGAGTGCTTCTGTTATTTAGTTCTCCTTCTAGCATGCTCTTTTTGATTCACAACATAGGTTTTCTTTTCTTTATTACCATATGTAAACCTCCATTTACATGAAACAAGATCTTCAGAGCAACCATGCAAATATTACACTCATGTAAAGTAACTGGGAAAAATAACTTATTTGTACATTGTCCTTCACTGTAAGGTTTTACTTTTTGTCCATGTTCTCAGTCACAGTCAGATAGAGACATACTCTGAAGATATCTAAAAGCTGTAAGTCAGCACAAATTTTACACTGTGGATTGTGGCTGTTTCCTCTTCCTCTTCAGGGAGCAGTTCATTTTAAGTTGTCTTCAGCTTTAGCATATTTTGAGGGTTTTACTTTGAGGATATATCTGTTTCATAAAATTACCTAAGATATATCCCACAATATTAAAATATATTTTACAAAATACAGGGCAGGTAAAAAATACAGGTTAAAATCCCTTATTCCTTATCAAATTTACATCTCCAAAATGCCATACATTGAAAGGGCAATAGGCATCAGAAATATCTCTGGTGACATGGCTCCATTTGCATCAAATTCGAGATGGGGAACAGAAACATTTTTGACTCAGTGGATGCTGCTACCTTCAGGCATCAGGATGCTTGAGTTGTTGTGGATATACTGTATTTTAGATGAAGGTACATAAGCCAAATGAGATCATCCAGACCAGCAAGTCAAAAAATTGAGTTAGGGCAATGTCTTAGGAAAAGATTGGTAGTCAAAATACACTTCTCTTGTTTGCTCAAAAGTTGCTGTCATTTTTTTAGTCTTATTTAAATGTGTCAAACTTCATCTGTTTGCTAATAAATTGGGGACATTTAAGCCACCTTCTTTTTCCTTTCCACTCAGCTTATAAAAAAAGGACTCTGTTAAGTTTATCATACCTACAGAGCCCTTCCTTAGCTATCCTCACAGTGGTTACTGAGTGTGGTTGAGGAGTTAGAGGTAATTGTAAAGGGCCAGACACCTAAAAAGAGACATGCAGAGGTGATGGTGGGGCCGCAGAGAAACCAAACCACAATTACAGCTTTCTATACTTTTGTATTCTATGGTTGTTTTACTGACTGCCTTGACAAGCTGGCGTGTAAAAAGTAAGATATATAAATTTATTTCTTAAATAGGAGAAATTGCATTCACCTGACATTTTCTTATCCAGAATGTTTAGAAAATTCTCTTTCCAAAAAAGTGAAGCTCCATTGGCTGACCTAGGCTTAAATATATCAATGTGACTTATGCAAAACCTCATAATTGTGTATGTAGAGAAAGATAACTTGACCTAAAAAAAATCAGGAAAAGGTATACAGCTTTAGAAAGTATATTTGTGCAGAAGAGGAAAAAGAAAGTTGATGCCAAGAAATGAAGATGTGTGAGTTTTTTAACATGATGGGGATGGATGTGGAGAAAATAAATTACAGAATTCAAGCTTTTCTCACATGTTTAAGGTCACTTTAAAAATATTTTAATAGAGGACCCAAGACGAAGACAAGAGCTTATAGAAGAATAATTTAAAAAATTCTTAGAAATGGTATTTTAAACTACCATGGTATTTTAAACCACTAGATTCACCAAGGTGAGAGTCTGAAATCTTTAATCCAGACAAATTACAAAGCCACAAAAGAGACCTATTATGTCCAGTAAGGATGAGTAAAGGAAAAGTAAGGTTCTGCTAACTATACATAGGGGACAGGATTTGATAGATACACTGTATTCCTATTGTATTATTTTCTTTTATCAAAATACTTCAAGGCTCATCATGGCTCTTTTCATGCTAAAATAATAGCAATAAACAAAAAGCATGATCAGCTACAGTGGCATTTCACACCATCCATCACTTACAGAGCCTGAAACAGGAAGCACCATTTTCCAAATTGAAAATGTTTGAATGGGCTGTCAAAAAGCCTCTCAGTAAATGTGTTCCATCCAACAGAAACAAGCCCTCTGCAAACAAATCAAGTGGTGCAGAAATCCTTTGCACAAGATGATAGGCGAGGCCTCCATTCTGACACTGTATGCAAGCCAAGTTTTCATGTACTTTGATGGCTGACCTCCAACTCCTGACATATTCATTATATTCCAGCATGTTGGGCGCAGATTGCATTGAAGTGATGACAGCTACAAGACAGCCAACAAGGAATATGGGCATTCTGGCAACAGGTGGCCTTTCATTTGTACTGGGAAAGTTAATCTAGTTTATCATCAAAGTATATTATGTTCAAGGAGTGTCATGTTTTGAGAAGTATAGTGACAGATCAAACAGATGAAGCAGTCTTCCATAGACTGTGACATTTTTCGTAGACCAAACCTTTCAAACTGCTCTATTGTTTATGCTTGATTTAGGTCAGTTAAAAATTTTTCCATTGTCTCAGGGTTTACACTGCAGGCTCCAAATTACAGTTTCTGCCCCATGTCAAAGTTTGATGGAGGTATGCCAGAAAGTATGCAGCTCTGGGACCACCATCAGCCACACACTGGGGAATCCTTGATTACCTTGAAAAAGGTGATTTTAGAAAGATGATACTTCTCAGGGAAAAATAACAGATAGAAATACTTCTGGGAATGTGCACGTCTCTAGCTCTGACAACCACATTAGCTGCAAATTCAGTTCTGAAAATTCTTACTCCCTTGCCCACTTTGCTTATCTTTTTCAACAGACTGAGGAAAAATTGTGTAAAATTGAAATCATGTCAAGTGGTTGACGTGAACTCTTGGTTTAATTTCACTCCTGCTTTTGAAGATAGGTAAGAGAAATATTGTGCCACAGTTAAAGTAAACAATCGATTTTACATGTGAGAATATATTCACAGAGCTGACACTAATTTTTTTGTTGAAACTGTTTTGTGGTAATGAAATATTTTTTAACTAAACAGATTTTTAAAAAGAAATCCGCTTGCTGTGGAAATTACAAAGATTTGTACTCAAGAGATAAAAATGAGCAGAAAATACCCAACCCTAAAATACTAAAACTGGAAATGGACATCTGGAAATCCTGGTGCGGTCACCAAATATTGCAGCTTTAATAATGTAAATCAATTTTTCTTCTTTACTGACTACTTCCTGGAACACAAACTTAGCTGAGGATATTGCAGGTAAAAATAGACACTTCAAGAAAAATGTGGTCTAACCAGGGAAATTAAGTCACCAACAGAACCAGCTGAATAGCAGGGCTCAAACTACAGCCCATATAGGATACCATGGCAACACCTCCAAATCAAAATATCAGGAATTCAGATGACGTACATTTTTATGAATTTCTATCAGAAAGAGATTAATGGAAAATGTAGACAAGTGGCCTCACTTCATAAAATAAAATTTGCCAAATAAAGGGAAGAACAACCCCCCATCTTTTTCTAGCATTTGTTACTTATGGTATAGTTAATATTAAACTGTTATTGAATAAGGATCCAATATATTTTGACAGAAGAGCAGTCTGAAAACTCCGAATATATATGTCAATATAATTTTTATAAAGGTTAATATTGATAAGGAATCTCACAAGAATATTTGGCTTTTTTACCAATTGAACATAATATTTTTAAAATATTCAGCTATACACATGCATTGAGCATAATGAGGTGAAGAATGTATTCCCTGAAGTCATCACCACCTCTTGCACCATGACATTCATCGTAGAGTGGCCTTTGAGCACATGAACTAAATTAATTCAAGATGCAACATAATGAAAAAAAAGTCTTTCAGAAGAGCAGAGGTCAATCACATCCTTTAGTCCTTGCACCCAGACCAGATTTAATCCAAAGGCATTTGCAAACAGTTTCTAGCTTTCTAAGCAAAGAGTTTACTTTTTGTATTATTTTATTTGATAGATGCTAAGGAGGTAATTTCTCAGGTAACAGTACATTTAAGACATCCCAGAAACCTCTAGAAACTGTGGCATAAGTACATAATGTTTCTGACATGACAAGTAAGAAATCTGAATTATCTTCTCATACAACCTTCATACAAACATTTGTTAAGAAAGTTAAATATTTGAGGATGAGTCTTGAGAAAATTTTGGAGTTTGATGAATGGAGTCCTCTTTCATGTTGGGAAAAGCAGAAACACATCATCATAAGAAGTGAAGCCAGATAGAACAAAAAATGGAGTGGGAAACAAATCACGTGAGTTTTTAAAAAGTGTCAGATGAAACAGAGCTCTCATCATTATCTAACAGGGAGAAGCAGATTAACAAGGAATATGCTGCTTTTCATGGATGAACACACCCAGATCACCACTTTTCACTGCTACAACGGCCACTGACTCCCATTAATTGACAGCTGTGAGTACGTTCACTTCTCTAAGTCCTTTCCTGAAGAGTTGCTCCTGGTTCATCAGTTGTTTGCCCTAACCTGTCCAGTGGATTTATAGCTTCTGATTATTATCTTCTTTACAACATTGTGCAGTTAATTAAGACATATGTGCATTCTACTTCTTGTGTGACTGAGAGCACAATTATATCCACAGTCTCTAATTTCTTTCACACTACAAAAAAAGATGTTTCCATTGTTTTTGAGCAGAGATGCCTATGTTTGCCTCATGTTCTCTGTCTATTTCTCACATTGGTCTAACTGCCTGTAACTGATTTTACGAATGACTTTTAATTAAAAGTTATATTATGCAGTTCCTTATGCTGCACTCTTATCTTTCCCCTATGATCTTAGCTGTCAGAGGCAGAATTTTTTGAAATTTTAATTTAATTTTACTGCAAAGTTCTTCCCAATGTTGCCCTTAATTCCCGCAACTATAATTCCTTGAGTAGCTGGAAAATTACATGTTATTTGTATAACCAGGCAATTTTGCAAGTTTTCTGCAGGTGTTCATGGCAAAATTATGCCATGTAGTGTTGACCAAGCTAGAAGTTAAAGAATAACCATTTGAAATCATTTTTACCTAGTGCATTATGAAGAAGCTTTCTCTTTTCTGCTCTTAGGGTGTTGCAGTTAGCCTGTGAAATCGGATCTATGGAAAGTAAGTGTTGTAATGGCATCTTCACTGCAGAAAAGGGGAAAAGAGTGGGCTCAGCTAGGAAGCTTTAATATCTCAAGCCCAGAGTGACACTCGTCTGCTTAAGAAAAAAGATAGAAATAAACTTAATTATAATCATTCCTTCAGATGAAATGGGGGTTTGAGTCTTGACCCAAAATATTTTAAGAAAAAACTGAAGTGTTAAATTTGCTTTCTTCATCATAGCCACTATTCATCTGAATCCCTGGATGCTAAGTGCAAAGTGAGAGAAAATTACATCAAGGAATTTTAAAGTTTTACAAAATCTAGGAGCAGTGCTGCATGGCTTTCAGTGTTGCATACAAGCATGTTAGCTCCCTGTGCACACCTTGGCTCTGCAGAGTACTTTTCTTTTTCACCAGCAGAAACAAACCTGAAAAAAGTACATTTTGTTTTACACATCATACAATTTTATGATTTCTGATGCTTTTATACATGGTCTAGAAGTACAGAGTTCTGATCCACAAAGGAGGTTTATTGATGCTATTTTAATAAAACTGGTAAGAAATAGTATGAAAAGGCAGACAGACAAAATAATCATGAGAATATCTCAAGAGAAGAGAGTCAGTAGTGTAACTGTTTCTGCCACATTTGAGTGTAAACCTCTGATTCTCAACCCAGTTTATAGTTGCCCTAGCTTAATTCATCATTTAAATCTTTTTCCCTTAATTACAATTTCTAATAATAATGGTTAACTATGCAATAGATCAGTGCTTCTGACTCAGAATACTTAGAGACTGAGATGCCCTTGTTAACAGGACAGAGAGGTGTCATGGTTTTTACTTATGGGAAGTAACACTTAGACACAGGTTTCTAGTAAAACCTCTAACAACTGGGAATTAGATTCCTCAGTGCTCTTTTTTCTTTTTTTATTTTAATGAACAATTCTTGCATTTGCTTAAAAATCACTTTTACGGCAAACATTTCAACAGGCAAATTATTCGGAGAGAGAATTTGTAAAGGAAAACACTAAGCAAACACTAAGGCTTTCTCTGTTCTGACTAAAAGCTGTTGTTTTTCTCTAATGAGATTTTTAAAACCCACAGTGTTATTTATTTCACTCAAAAATCCTAACAGCAGACAAAGTATGTTCACTGTTTCCTGTGAAGTATCCAGGTAAGGCCAAATCTGTACCATACCCCTGAAACTGACTTGATTTGATTGACCTTGTGCTAACTCTGGAAGTGCTCTGTTTATACTACAGTTTTGCCTCAGTTATCAGCATGCAAAACACTTCCTTGCCATGTAAGGAAACCAAAGTAAAAAGAACTTATACAACTTTTCCACTTATAGGTGCCGTCAGACTGCTCCAAAAGCAAATAGTGTTAGACAATTCTACTTGTCTGTCTCATTTTGCTGTTCCCATACAGAAGGTGTCAACAGAAATGTAACTATTGTTGCGAGACTGCACACTGGCACAAGTAAATGCAAACTCCTCTGACTACACTGTGGGGAAAGAGTCCAAAGTGGATTGCCTTGCCCAGTCACCCAGAGAAGCAGAATGTGAATTATGAAGAAATTCTATCTTTCCCCTGTAGAAATTTGTGACGTTTGGCTTACAGCACCACTGATTTACATCCTCACACTGCTACACTTCCTGTCCTGCATTCAGCCTGATAGATATTCATTCTGTAGACCAGTGTTTCATATCTTATGCATCTGTAGCACACATCCTGAAAGCTTATATTGCAGCCTTCTGCTGATGCTGTCACACATTAAAATAGTCAAGATGTTGAAGGCATTAACAAAAGATATGTCAGGTAATTAAAGTGCATTATGGATATTGTATTTTTTAGAAAAATGGTTCAGAAAAAGAGAACTGATAAGTTTTCACCCAAAGGTTTACATAGATACTGTTTATATCAAAGCAATGAAAGTATCAAAATGCATGCTAATGTGTCAAACATCTGCAGTAATTTCATGGCATGAGCTTCCAATGACCTTCTGGGACATTGCCGCTAATTTTTCATATTAAGAAAAATTATTTCCACATTTCATCATGCCAGTTTCTGTAGGTATGCAATAAGGAACTAGTGTACAGTAACTCAAATTAGATACAGCATGTCTCTGCTTAATTTACTTCATGCTGTTAATTACCCATCTAGAGAGACTTTAATGATGCCACATTTAATAATCCAGATCTGTCTACACATAAGCACGTTTAAACTGAGTGGAACTTATTCTATTTTGGTGTATGGCTGACAACCTGGCAATTTCATGTGAGAGGATGTTGAGTAAGATGATTTTTACTAGTCCTTCTGCCAATTACAGATTGATAGTCTAGAAGGCTTCCCTAAAAGGCATTTTTTCCTGATGAGATACTTCTGTGGAGAGAAAAGTAGTTTAATCCCTTGCTTCTTTTCCTTTGCAATTCAGAACAATGGACCCAGCTACATATTGTCATAGATTTAACGTGTTCTGCTAAATGTTGTGCTGAGGAGGCAAGTCCTCCACTTTTTTAATAGTCCACCCTTGACTGCATAGTGACATATAGTGGTCATAGTTGTTCTTTCCTGGAAAATAACATTGATTGATCAGAATAAAATGTACCTCCTAGCAAAGAAGTACGTTTAAGTTACAAGGGGTTTGGCTGTGGTGTGAATCTCCTCTCTAAATACCTGAGCTGAAATAGGACAGATGCTAACATTTTCAAACAGATATAAGTGGACTGTTCCTTTGAATCAGGCTAAATACGTATTCTGGTCCTTGCTCAATTTGAGAAATAAGCCCAGACTGTCCATGAGCTATCTTACAAATTCCCATTTTTGACAATTCCGTTCATTTTTTATTACATTTGCTTACACCTGGTGTCCTACTGCCAGTACTGTCGGTGCAACAAGGATTCTTTCTTCAGTCTATGCTCTCCATGCCCAAGTACTGTAGCCTATGGTGTGTGGCCCTCCACAACTGTCCTGTAAAACAGGGGCACTTGGTTAAGTAATCATTCCTGCTGCTTTCTGTCACGCTGCAAAATTTCAACCTATAGGGATATTTTTAAAAAATAAAGTTTATTTATAAAGATATAAAGTATACTTAAATGAAGAAGATATGCACCTCTGCTTTTAGAGGTTTAGCCTGACCAAGGCAGAAAACTTGATTTCCTTTAGAGCATGTCTCATAAGTCATGAAGATTGAGTTTAAGACTATGCAGAGAGCAGTATTTTAACTACTGTATGAGGAAATGTAATTAGTTTCTTATTTAAATGTAAATAAGCAAACAGTAGAAAGACTTGCAAATGATTTTACAAATTTCACAAATAATTAATACTGTTAATCTATCCCATTTCCCTCTTGTCATAGCCTTTACTTCTTTTGAATGTTCTAAAATCCATAGGGTTAGTAAAGTGCTTAAGAAGGAAAAAGGATAAAGAAAAGGTTAGAAGTTTGAGCTGAAATGATGCTGATATACAAGAGGGTTGTGCAAAATACCAAGAAATCATTGGCATTCTTTATCCCAGTATTGACATTGCAAACATCACGTAGTTCACTTTTTGAAAGCAATGAGAATGATTTATTGGAACTTATTTCAGGCTCTTAATAACCTTAGTAAACTGAGCACAGAAATGGCGTGTCACAAGGGATCCAAACATTTACTTAACAACATCTCACAATACTTGAAAAAGAAGATCACAGTCTTCTAAGTCTTACAATCAATTAGATTTCTCAGATCCTTAACATATATTCTAGGGAAAACTGGTCCTGTTTTACTAAGTAATATTCAACAGCTTTGATTTATATTTCTAAGGTAACAATTTGACTTACATCAGTTTTAGGGCATTTCATTTTTCCTTTTAAGTGACTCCTTTCCAGTTACTGTATTATAACTTTTTTGTCATATGAGAACAGGAAATATGTATTTTTCATAATATACTTTCTCTTTTGAAAGAACGACTGACTTAATGTTTCTTACTAGTGAAGATTTTGTAACCTTTTTTTAGAAACTTGTCTCAGTTCCACATGTACCAGTAGTCTATTGTTTTGCTCTTGACCTTGCCTACTGAAATGTCCTTAAATGAAATTTAACTAGACAAAGAATAAGGTGCTGTTCTGTCTCTCATACTATTTTTTAACTTAGGTTTAATTAAGTACTTATTCCAGGGCCCCTTTGGCTAGCACATTCACAAATTCTGCTTTTTAAGTTGTTCACCTGCATTTGATCAATAAAGAGAAGTTCTCTTATAAATTGTACCAGTCAAAGTCAAGTGGTTCTCTGGAGGCTAGTAAAACTTCATTGTCTCTCACAATGACAACCTTTCTCTTTTTTTTGCAAAACCAAATCTAGACAAAAACCCCAAACCACTATTTAGGAAATTATGGATAATTTCTAGACTCAGAAAAGATTTAACTGTGGGTCTTGATATGTTATAATTAGGCTTCTGCAGAGTAATGATAGAAAGTAAAGTTCTTGGAAAGACTGAAATATATCCAAACATTTCTACAATTTAATTTAACAAACAAAAGATGTCAAATTGTTTTTCTAACCCTTGCAGTAGCTTGCTGTTATGATTTCTTCATAAGAACAAAGATAGGACTCAGGGATGTTACAGAGTTGTAAAGATACAGAACAGATCAAAAGTTTATTGACATGACAGAAATGGGCATATCACTTCACTCTTAAATTCATCACATTGCATTACACAACCAAACCACTTTTGTATCATTACTCAGGCTGGGAAACCTGCTCCAGAATCTCCTTCTGTGGTAAATAACTCAAATGGAGCAATCAAGAAGGGATGCTTGGTTGAAATATTTCTTCAGGACTATCTTACACACTATTATTAATAATATTTTTAAGAACAACTTAGTCAAAGCTTTCTTTAAATTTGGTATGGGCACATTTTCACATAAAAGGACCACCTAGCAAAACCCCTAATTCTTGCAGCTGTTTGCTTTATATGCAGGCTACACTTGACTAATGGGAGCAGGCTCTCACCATGTCTCTGAAATGGTCACATTTTTAATCGTTTATACTTCACCATCCAAAGGACTTGACTTGACTGAGATATAGATGTTCTAGACATCATGCAACAATATGTTTAAAGAGTCCCTTTCAAAAAGAACTTAGTCTTGTTCATCACACTTATAAAACATCCTGCAACTTTGTATATTCTGGGATTTGTACAACCTTCAGCTAAACATTTCTGATTCTGTTTGGACCATAGACTCAAGGGATTGAAGAGGTCTCTGTCAAGCTGTCAGGAAATAATTTATTCTGATAAATGCAGAAACGTTTTCTTTTTAAGTCTTCAAGGCTATACCACTATCAGGACATTTGCTTTTGATCCAATATAAATGAAGATTCTCGTTCTGAGGAGTAACATTATTTAATTCTTTATTCCGTTCTTCCTCTTTCCCACTAAAGAGCAGTTGACAAAATATGAGATTAAAAAAATACATTAAACATCATGAGTATTTTAGAAAAAAGGCTTTTTTACTTTGAATATGGTGAAACATTGTTCATAGTTCTTCTGAAAGCATTCAATCTATGAGAGAGAGCCTGTCAAAATGAGAAGCTACACCAGTAAAAATTGATGGACTACCTGAATGCTGGGAGACTCTTGACATCTGTCAGTTTCAGGACACATGAGAAACACTGCAGAAAGGTATCAGTGCCTAACTAAGTTGTTTGTCACAGCAGGAGGTAAAGAAAGGTGGACCAGTTCCAGCCTGCGAATATGAGAAAGAGATCACCTCTACTTTCCTGTACCTCCTTTTACATTCTGCTCAGCTGAGACAACTGAATTGGGAACAAAGAACCACATATTTTCTAAACCATGAGTGCCCAAGAGTGAAGTTCTGTGCTTCCTCATGTAATACCTGCTATTGCACGAATCAGGGTTAGATTCCAAGACCAAGAGTCATCAAATAGTGATTTCATCAAATGAAAACTTCCTTGTACAGAAATTTCTCTTCTAAGCACTTGTAGAGTCTCTCTGCCAACATGGTGAGAGATTTTGACCTCTTGGGTTTCTTTAACCCTTACAGAACAAAAAAATCTCCCACAAAAACAAAGGTGTATTATCAGAAGATGGAAGTTTTGTTTTATCATGCCAGGTGGGGGTGGAGTTGAGTGTAAAGAGCAGTATACAAAAAGAGTCTTAAAGAGACTGGTTCACAACACACAGAAAAAGCCTGACAATTTCTGGGTTTACAGCTTATTGCAAGCTCCCCAGTTGTTTCATATACAAGAGTATCTAAGCTGACCCATCATTTCAGGCTGACATCAGAGAGATATGACAGTTTCCTGTGAATGGGAGAACAGATAAAATGCAGCACTGGCAGATATGGCATTCAATATTGAAGAAATCAAAGACAATGTTTGCACCAATTTTTGGGTCACAAAGCTTCTGACTTATGCCCAAACTGATTCAAAGTCCATTACTTCTTTCATGTCAACCTCAGTTATAGTTTTGATTCACCACTGCTGTCACAGAGAATATGTCATTCACACATTCACACATCTTTCCTTTGCCGTTTTTGGTAAAGGAAACAGCATGCAAAATGGGTTTTGAAAATTGATGTTATCTCTCAGTTCCAGCAGTAATCCCAGGCCAGGTCACTGATTTTTATAAAATAAGCTTTCTGGTAGTAGAGCTGGGAATGGAAATCTCATTTGGATGAGTAAAGCAGAGTGAATGGTGTCAGAGAACATAAAGAAGGTTGCTTTCCTCCCTGACTTCAAGATCACCTACCCCATGAAGCCCAATCTCTCTCATTCCACCACCCTCTGGAAACATCCGTGTGATCCTAGGGCAAAATTCTTGGGTAGAATTTTGCCTGCAGTGGCATGAGATTTCACTAGTGGTCCAGATGGGCCTGAAAGTCCCTTTCTGCCATTGCAGTTTTACATCCATGACCTCTTCATTCCCTCCAGTGCTTATTTGCTCCCTGAGACATTGCCTTGCTCTATGTGTGAGCTGCCTGTGGCACAGCAACTTTCCTGGGTTTGTTCCAGAAATAGAACAGGTGAAATAAGTCAAATAGGGACCAGGGCTGATACACATCCATCAGCATTTCTTAGCTTTTTCTACACATGCAGTTTACAGACACCCAACTATCCTGTGGACTACATAACAAGGAATAGATGGGTCAACTTCTTGCTTGTACTTGGAGCAGACAAAATACGTCTTTTAGTTATGAAGAAAAGCTCAGCGTTTGAGCTGAGCCAAAGCAAATCACAAAACATCTGAAAGCAATAATTTCAGCAAGCCAGACACAAAAGTTCTACTCATTGTTAGACAATAAATTAAACTAAATGCAATGATGAATGTTCTTTTAAGTGATCAATTGCTTTATTGCAATAATTTATTGCATTTTGCTGCATATGTAGAAATATATTTTCAGCCCTGATTGTTGAATTCTTGTGATTATATGGAGAGTGTAG
Source organism: Drymodes brunneopygia (assembly GCA_013400955.1). Taxonomy (NCBI): domain Eukaryota; kingdom Metazoa; phylum Chordata; class Aves; order Passeriformes; family Petroicidae; genus Drymodes; species Drymodes brunneopygia. The sequence goes on from VZTZ01009372.1 coordinate 295,049, forward strand.
AACCACCATCTGAAAGTCAGTGAAGAGTTTAACTTGTCCAATTTTTAGATATGTCAACTTATTGCACCCATATTTTCAGACTCAATTAGATTCTTCAGTGTTAGAGTTTTTGTATTATCTGCTTAATTGGATGATTTTATCATTTGGATGTTTTTACTTTTATGTTACCATTAAACCCAAAGATCCAGAGATACAAAAAGGCACCTAAAAGGCAACTGATAAATACACAAAAATAGAAAAATATTTTCCTAATTTGGAAAAGCTGTTCTAGAATCCTGCTGAAATTCTGTTTCAGATTTTTGACTCAGTTTTTACCTGTAATAAAACAAAAATAAAAATCTTTAAGCTTCAGAGATCTCATACATAATTTTATTAAAAATGAGAATTGTTCCCATCAGTTTGTCAGACAGATATTCTGAGAAAGCCTTTAAGATTTTTTGATAATCCTGATTATCTAAAAGATCTGTGGGAAAAGAAATAAAGTATTCTTTAAAAGCTATACTCTCTTTTCTATTACAGTTATTGAGGAGCATAAGTCCAGCCAGAAACTAATTTTGAGCAAAAGAGCAAGCAATAACCCTAAGAGTTCAGCTTGAGAGCTTATGCAATGGCTTTGATGTCATCTTGTCCTAAAAAATTGACAAAATTTTTAAAAGTTATTCTCTCTTTGTTGTTGCAGAATCTTGAATCTTATCCTTTGGACTACAGTACAGTCATGTTTCATGGCCTTGTGTGGTTTTCAAGTTCTTGGTTTAGAGAGTAAGTCACATAGTTAAAAAAACCCAAATTTTTCAAGACTTTCTGGAACTTTTTTTTCTATTGAAGGGAAATAATGAGTTCAGAAACCTATGGATTTAAACAAAAAAAAGAATTTTGTGGCAATTAATGTACCCCTTTTGCATAGAAGGACAAGAATGAGTATTCTGTATTCAGTAATGAAAGTTGAATACACAGTTTTTTTCTTTAATGAAGAAATTTGGAGTTCATTCCCTTTAGTTAGGGGTCTGCTAGGAGTTTTAAACTGAAGTGTATTGGGAATGAACTAATTCATTTGTTGTATAAGTTGAAGCTGACCAATCCTCTCTACAAGATACCTGTCTCCCTCAGTACAGCATGACATCTCTTTGCTTAATGATGGTCCTAGATGATACACAGATTTAAATTTAAAATATATAGTTAAAATTTAAAAGTCAGCAAGGATCAGGCTTACTCTGAATTCTATTTATTGCACAAAAAAACGGAATTAAAATTCTCCAAAAGGGGATTTTTTTTTAGCAAAAGTTATTTCCACTCAGCTGAAACAGTTAAAATACTTGCACCTTTAAAAATAACAGATCTTAAGTAGTCAGTAATGAAGACACAGGAAGTTAATAAATCAATTTGTGCAAAAAGGAATTTTAAATAATGCCATATATTTCTTGTCCATAACTCTCTGCTCTGCTTTTATTTAATTTCTGAAAAATGGTATATCTTTAGCTATCATTTTGATTTTGCACCATATTCTTACAATACATTGTTGAGATAAATCTGTAAGACCAGCATTAAAATATCTGAAACAATGGAACCGACTGCCTACTTATTAAAAATGAGAAAGTTCAGTATTCCAGTTTGTTTAATTTTTTTTTTGTTCCATGAAGTAGGATCCTCAATACTGTAGTTTAAAAGACAGACACAATTCTGTATCTCTTTTCCCTGGTTATGTACCTCATTTAGTGACTTCATTGAGGGCTTGATATTTCCTGAAAGAGGAAAAAAGCTCTGACCAACCTTCAGCTATTGGATTCCAAATCACTTCTCTTGACAATACTATCATATAGATTAATCCACATAACAAGGTTATACAATTGCTGGTCCTTTCTTCAAGACTCTAAAGTGTCAGACAGAAATGGTAATATTCAGACTCAACCTTTACCACCAGGTCAAAGAATTCATAAAGTAAAAAAATCTCTTAAATCCCAGCTGTGAAGAACCTCTCCCATGATGCCAGGAACCAACTCTCTCCATTTTCTTTCAGAACATTCAGCTTCCAAGGGTGTAAAGAGAGTGCTCCAGAATCCAAAGGGATAGATGACAGAAGTGAGAGCCAAGTCACATTTCAGTACAAAGTCTTCCAACATATTGCAGAAAAACAGTAATTTCTTATAATTAAGTATGATGAATGAGGAGTTGAGTTTCTTTACACTTCATACTGATACAGTGTGATTTTTACAGATTCCAGAGAGGGGTCTTGATTTAAATCACACAGCCCTGCCTGTTCATCAAACTGTTGAATTTATTTGCAATTGCATAAAATTCCCTAGTCTAATTTTATGATCGTTTTAGATCTAAGGGCATAGGTTAGGTTTCTGTCTGCAAAAATCATATATCTTATTTTTCAGAACATTTGAAAGAAGTGATAAATAAAATGGCAAGAATGACAAACATCTTAACTACGTTGCTTTAAATACTGTGCTGAAATACAGGTTTAAAAATCTGTACTTGACCAAAAAAAATAACAATAGGGATTTTTCCCAGTGTATGTCGGGAGTAACAAAACACTACAGTTGATTTTTAGCAAGCATGGCACTATTGTAGCTGTAGAAATACTTCAAGGAAGTGTATTAGAGAGTGCTTTAAAGAAATGACAAGCTATTTGTTATCATTCCTCTTCTGAGTGTTTAAGAAGTTTATAGATTTGTCATAAGGAGAGTGTTTCAAACTGAACTCAGTCTAACAATGCAAAGAATAAGAGGAAGGGCTTCTACAGGCTTCTAGTCAGAAGAGGAAGGTCAAAGAAGTTGTAGTCCCCTGATAAACAACACTGGAAAACTGGTAACTATAGATGAGGAGAAGGCTGAGGTGCTCAACAATATTTTTGCCTCAGTCTTCAATGGCAACCTCTCTTCTCACACCTCTCAAGTGGATAGACAGCAGCAGGAGGACTGAAGGAGCAAAATCCCTTCCACTGGAAGAGAAGAGCAGGCTCCTGACCACCTGAGGAACCCGAATGCATGTAAGTCCATGGAACCTGAGTAGATGATGCCAGATTCCTGAGCAAATTGGCTGAGGCAGCTGTCAAGCGACTCTCCAGGATACTTGAAAAGTCATGGCATTTGGGTGAAGTCCCAGGGAACTGGAAAAGAAGAAACACTCTACTCATCTCTAAAAAGGATAGAAAGGAGGGCACTTCAGCCCCACTGTCAACCACCCCTCTGTGCCTGGGAAGATCACCCCAGAAGTTAGGTTAAGGCACATAAAAGACAAGGAGGTGATTTGAAGCTTGTCGAACATTGCCTGATAACCCCAGTGGCCTTCTATGATGGGGTGACTACATTAGTGGACAAGGGAAAGACAACAGATGCCGTTGATGTGGACTTCTGTAAAGTTTTTAACACAGTCCACTACAACATCCTTCTCTTTAAACTGGAGAAAGAATTGATGGTGGGACTCTTAAATGCATAAGGAAGTGCTTAGGCAGTCACATCCAGAGGGTAGTGGTCAATGGCTCAGAGTCCTGAAGGACATCAGTGACAGATAGTGTCCCTCACAGTCTGCATTTGGACCAGTGTTACTAAATATGTTCATTAGTGACATAGATAAAGGAACCAAGTGCTCCTTCAGAGAATTTGCAGATGACACTGAGTTGAGTGGTGCAGTTGCCACACCTGTAGGACAGAGGGATCAGCACAATCTCAAGAAGTGGGCCCATGGAAATCTCACGAGGTTTAACAAGATCAAGTGCAAGGTGCTGCACCTGGATTGGGGCAACCCTTGGCATCAACACAGGCTGGGGGATGAACAGAGGGAGAGCAGCCCTGAGAGAAGGACTTGGGAGTGCTGGTGGGTGAGAGGCTGGACATGACCCANCAGCAGATGGGCTGGAACTAGATGATCTTTAAGGTTCCTTCCAACCCAAACCATTCTATGATTCAATGACTCTGTGACTGACACATTCTAATTAAACATCTGATAATATATAGTCTTCACTATTGTTAATGTTTTTATTTATTTTATGTATGTAACATAAAAATATTTTTATTCATAGGTTTCTATAACAGATACACATGTTTCAAGATTCTTTTACACTTTTCAATAATCAATATTTACCTCCTAAAATGAAATGACACTTTTTCAATATCCATTAATAAGAAGAAAATTATTTTTGAAGTATTCCAATCAGGAAAGCTAGATCCTATGCTCATTTTTCTGGAAATAAAGTTTTTATTTTGTTTTGTGAGAAGCAATTATGACATATATTTTTTAAAATATTAACAGAAGAATACAATGTTTTCCCTGTGTAGTACTAGCATTTACAATAAAATTACACAAGCCAATATTTTTCTCGACTTCTGCATCTTCTTACAGTCTGGCAGAGATTACCTGAAAGCTTGGAAATAAAATAACTTCCTCATAAACACATAGAAATGTTAATGGAGGGCTAGGACATATATAAAAGTAGCTTATTCAAACCTGAATTAAACCCAAGATTAATATTTTTATCTGGTTTTTGCTACAGAAATGGGAAATACAACCTTTGGAAGTCATAAGGGAAGTGGACAATGTCGTCTGTTTGAGAGGCTTTGGGGGATTTATGAACAGCAGTGGGATAAGCAGCCAAAAGGGAGGAACTGCAGAGTGTACTGCTCCAGGCACATGGTGGCATCCTCAGCTGGCTCCATCAGCTGTGCTATTGACTGCTCATCTCTGAGGCCAGCTCTGGTGCAGGCATCCAGCCTCTTCGTAGCCCACTTCTCTGCAGCCCTGATGGAGACTGGTGCCTCTGAGCAGCAAAGTCGTGGCTGCCCTCTCTCTCTCTCTCTCTCTCTGTCTCTGTCTCTGTCTCTCTCTCTCTCTCCACATCTGGATGCCCAGGTTGGATGGGTCTGCAGAGACCACAGCCAGCACCAGGCAAGGTATAGCTAGCCCTGTTTACAGTCACCTGCTGCAATTCTGTCCTGATTCTACAGCCCGCATAACAGCGGTGCTCCCACCCCAGCCCCCTACCCTGCCTCCGGTGCGCAGGACCAGAAAGGGGACTTGGGTCGTGTACCCCTAAGAAGTCTGTTGACCACTACTTTTAGGAGAGCCTCTAAAGATTTGTACATAATGAGGATTTCTGTACAAATATCATATAGATGAAATGCATATTCCCATGGCTGATGGAGTATTGACATCCAGATAGAAAGTGGCATACATGAGTGTTATTTATTGCTGTTTAAAAAGGATTTTTAATTCCAAAAGATGTTACTATTTATCTTGCAGCAGTTTGCCTATTGAGTAAAAAGTCATGCAAATAGTTGTGATGTTTATAATTAAGATTTATCTTTTGCCTCAGGATCATCTTTATACCCTATTTATCTACAAAGTCAGCTTTTACTGAATGTAAGTTAAAATGAAAAGATTGAAAATCTGGCAACTAACATTGCAAATGCTCAAAAATCTGCTGAGACAGAAACCAAATTCTTGCAATTATGAAGTCACAATATGACAAAAGGCTCTAACCTTCCTGAAACAGTGGGAAAAGCACAAGTGTTTAATAGGGGGAACCAAAATGAAGGAGGCTTAATGAGCTACAGAAATGAAAAACATACATTAAAAAAGATTATTCATTAAATAAGTTTACTCATGGGTGTGTATCATGAACCAGATTCAATAAACACTAGGGCACATGTTCAAATTTAAGCACTGACTGCAAAGTGTCTTAGGTGGATGCTTAGGTGTTATGCTGAACAGGGATTTTGCGAGAGAAGCTATGTTTGTCTGCTTCACTGACATACAACCTGCTAGGTTTTCTGTAAAGAACAAGAATATCTTACTAATGTTTTACTCTGAGATAGTTTTCTCATTGTAGTCATTCCTTTTTAACAGTGAAAATGAATAAAAAAATAAAGAAAATATCCTTGAGATACATAAAATATTGGGCCCATGCATCCCTTAGAATCATCCTCTCATGGTGTTTGGAAAAAAAAATGGGGACAATAACACTAGCCCTATACATCTCTTCAATGATTAACAAGGCTAAAAGGATTAACACTGAGTATTTATTTTATGAGGGACACAATGGTATTTTGAAAGATCACATAGAGAAATCGTTTGCAAAAAAATCTGGATTTTTTGCGAATTAAGGTTTCTGTTAGAACTGTTTGTAATTGCAGAGCATATGGCTGCTGGCAACCATTGAAAAATGACATCATCTTTGACCCCAGAAATGCAAGTGATAAGTATAAGAGGATTATAAACCTTTTTCCATAGTGCTTTAATGCTATTTCCTAGCATGTCAGAAATTATTGCCTTAGAAGTAAAGTAGTAAATATTTAAAAGTCTTCGTTGTTGGCAGATTTAGCTTGTTAACTGTGAAGGCAACATTAGCATAAATATCTTCTACATAGCACCATTATCTCTCTCTGTTTATATGAACAGACCAGAGTTGAACTGAGCTCACCACCCACCACTGTCAAAGAGCTTCCTATACCTTTTGGAAACCACTCCTTTTCCCTGGCCATGTCTTACCCTTGCAGCTTCTGTTTCCTCTAGGATTCCCTTCCCAGCCCTGTGTGTACGAAGTTCCGCAGCTGTGATGCCGTTACGCTGGGTGCCAACCAAGCACAGGCTCCCTTTCCGACCTCTGCACACATCAGCTCACCCATGCAAACTGTGTTAGCTCCACAGATAACAAACGTGAAGGAACAGCTGAATATCTCCTCAGTCTATCTCAGAGTGTTTTGAGGGGGTAGATGATGGGTTTCATACGCTGTCCAGAATGACATTTTGCCCACTTCCTACAAGCTGCAGAGAGCAAACACCAAGAGCTCTAGAAGACAGCAGTTGCCTCTCGCAGTGTGATTTATTAGTGTATGGCAACAATATCATCACATGAACTATTATGCCAAACTATCTGTCAGATGGAAACACCAAAACCACGATTAAAAAAGCAGAGCACTTAACAATATATTTCTATGAAATATATTTCATATATACATATGTAAACTACATATGTATATGTAAAGTATATATATATAGGTATAAAATATATGAATTAAATGTAATTTTGTCATTTTCTTTTTCATAGAGTGATAGAATTAAAACCAGAGATATTTTAGAAATTTAGCAGCAGGGTATTTACATTAAGGCACATTTTCTGCTGGGGAAAAAAAATTGCTAATACATTACTTTTTTCTCATGCAAGCCAACTTGTTGATTTATTCTTATTTATTTTACATATCTGATCAAGCAAGCTAGTTTTTGGTATCATGCAGTGTTGAGGACTTAAAATTTCAAGCACATAACATTTTGTGCTGCAATTCTACATGTAATAGAAGGGATGTAGAATGAAACCTCAGGCTTCTTTACTGCACTTGGCTACTGTATATTTCACTAGATATGTGGCTGCACTAAGACAGATATAGGGAATATGATTGAAACCAGGATATCTGTTACACACTCCAAGTATGGAGATCTGAAAATACTTTTACAAGGAGCCTTTACTCATTTTTAAGGGGGCTTATAACAAAGATGAAGACAAACTTTTTATCAGGGCCTGTTGCGATAGGAAAAGGGTTATTGGTTTTCAGCTGAAGAAGGGTCAGTTTAGGTTAGATGTAGAAGAACTTGCTCAACACTGAGGGTTGTGAATCACTGGAACAGGTTGCCTCAAGGGATGATAGAAGCCCCATCCCTGGAAAGATTCCAGGACAGGTTGAACAACCTGGTGTAGTTGAAATTGTCGCTGCTCATTGCAGAGTCCTTGGCCTAGATGATTTTTAAAGGCCCTTCTAACCCAAACTGTTCTATGATTCTACGATGTTATTATTTGGAGCTTAAAAAGAGTCTTACAACGTTGCACTATTCACATGAAAGTCACAGCAGGATCAAGCTTCATATCAGGAGGCAAGCACAGTGCCCCTCAATTGAAAATTGATACATGACGTTTAAAATACCTTTGTAGAAGTGGAGTTGCATGCAATGAACTCTTTCCAAACTAAAAACCTCTGTGCTGTGTCTGTTCCTGTTTAAGAGGCCACACAAGGCTGAACAGCTATAAATCCAAGGAAAATAGTACTTACATGCACTCTACAGGAGAAGCAGAGGACCGATGTCTGACCTCTGTACTCCTACTAAGTCAGCTTCATAGAAAAAACTCACTAAGCATTAAAAGCAACTGGCCTCCACAAAAATTAATTTTAAATAGAGAACATATTGTTCAAAATTCAATTTCAGGTGAATGCAATTTGAAAGAATTAATTTTCTTGCATTTCCTGTTTGAAACTGATAATGTATTTCAGTTTTTCACAGAATTACTTTAAATAGTTGATGATTGTTTACCAGTGTCGGCTTACCCTTTGATGTTTGTCATATTATTTCTCTTTTAGAAAGCACTTACGGCTGCATAGCAGGATTATTTCATCATCAGTCAACTGATGTATCATAGATTATTGCTACACAGAGCTCCAGTCCTGATTTCACCAGATCAACAGGAAATATCACATCAAATTTAATAACATCGTGATGGATATTTACATCCTCTTTCAATGTTCCAGCCAGAAAGCATACAGGATCCCCATATCCACATGTGCACAGCCCTGGAAAATCAAACACTGAATTCTGACTCTGACAATTAACAATATGTCCTCCTACACGTTAAAGGGAAGAGAAATCTCACAGTGATGGAATCACCATTGAAATTCTATTATTTATACCTACATCAAAACAACTGGACACTCGGATATCAAGTTGTTATGCTATCAAGTGCTTCGTGTTTTCACCTGTTCTATCAAAGGAGTATGGATTAGAAATGACTATGGATAAGCAGGGGGATTTTGTGGGTTTTTTTCGTTTTACTTCATTTTTATGTCAGTGTTATCTTAAACACCTGTTGCTAGTTAAAACCTCATCTTTAAAACAATATAGAATTGTAGCAATATTTTTACATGGGACAAGAATGTTATTAAAAACCCCATACACAACTACTGCAATATAGAAACCAGAAAAGAAACAAAAATAAGTCATTATCAATTACTCAACATATAGCACATGATGTTTTGAGGTCTAGATTATTAATTTCATTAATCACTGAGAAAGCTAGTGCACTATTTTTTATCTAAATCAAGTTTTAAATGCCTTTTTTGTTTTAATTTCAGAGAATTTTGGAAATTACAAAAGTTATAAATAATAATTCTGCTTGGATTATATAATCTTTTCTTAGAAGAAAAATTATTAAATTATAGGCAGGGCAGGCAAGACCCACCCATACAGAAGTAAAAGTTACTGTGCTCAACTTCCCCTGGTTTATCATCTCCTTCTCCTACTGAAAGTTAGCATCCCTTCAAATTTTCCATCTGAGCTTCCTAATATTTCACTTCTAGATGAATCAAACTGGGTCTTTTTAAGGTACTCTTTGCACTTTTTAAGCTAACCTGATGCATTTGGACCCACATAGTTTATAGAATATTCACATAAACAGCTTTTCTAACAATGTGGGATACTAAAAAACCCCCAGAGAGAGGGTAAAAGAAGATGCCAATCTAAGTACAGGCAGGGGGACAACTGTGTCTCTTATTCTTAGAACTGCTTATAAAGCCCTCACATTTGTCCTCCTCTGTATTTCTTATTGCACTCTATGTACAATCTCTCAGAGAAATAAAATTCCATTCTTTTTTTTTTCGATTGTTTGGAATAACTATTTCTATAAATAATAAAGATAGCAAAACAATAAATTAGAAGTATTTTGTTTCAAGGATGAAAATAACTTGCATCAGCACCTGTCAGGTTTGTTACTAATCAGAAAAACATATACAGATACGATCATTTAGATAACCCAAAATGATTCATTACCATTGATTTAACTTTTTGAACTGGAGCAGTTCCAGCTCCAGGTCTGTCTGTGATTCACACAGTTCCAGATTGTACACTTGAATACCTGTTTGCATCTCCATGATCAGCCACAGGGAGATAGAGAAACTGCTGACTAGAGTGGATGGGAACCAGCCAGATGAAGAGAAATAGCTAAGGGATCTGAAATTTGCATATGGTATTTCATGTACTTTTGGAAACTTAACAAAGAACAACAAGATATTCCCTCAAAGCTGAGAAAGGTACTGTGCATATATATTTGTACATCAGTGTTTGGTGTAAGAAAGCCAAAAATTGTGAAAGGAAGTAAGCTACTAGCAAGATCAATTGACAGAATAATCTAAACAAAACCAAATCCCAACAGCAAAGAGTGTATTCAGACAAGTGAAAAAGATCTGATGCAGCTGCCTGATCTAAACCAAAAAACTGAACTGAAAATGTGCAACAGCAATGCCTTGTCACCAGTGAAACAAAATATGGAGTAAAATTCAGAGATAATTAAAGACTTTCAATACCTGTTGCCTAAAGATGGTTTTTGGCTGTGGTGATAGCCAACCCGGCCTATGTATAGATCACCATCTGGAATGCTAAGGCTGGTGGAAAACTTGAGAGCAGATGACTAAGCTCAGATCTTACATTGCAACTTTATAAGAGAGAAGCAAGAACATTACGGAACTTGTCTATTATAGGCAATCCTCAAAGTAATTCCTGCAAAGGTGAGGAATGAGATTAAGGGTCTGGCTCAGTGCAGACAGAAAGAATGAAAGAAGCCAAGAGCATCATATTTGTTGCCCACACCTTCTAGAAATCTATTAAACTATTTCCCACTTCAAGGGCTAATGATACAAGTAAGAATGTAAATGGAGATACACATGATGAGCAGATCCTAAATCTGACCATACCTAAACAAAGACTGTTTTTAGATTGGTCTCCTGCATGCTGCACTCAGTTTTCCTGGCTTTTCAAAACATAGTTGTGCAACCTTATGCTGCTCCTAAATATCTTTTTCATATTATTACATTTTTTAAATGGTAAAATAGAAATTTAGTAAGACTGAAAATGCACTATTGCTGACTTGAAAAAAGGTTTGGCAGCTTCAGTGGTGAAAATAAAATTCTAGTATTTCTGACTTTTTGGGGGGTTTGGGTTTGTTTTGATTGACTGACAAAATAAATTCATATTACTTTTAAGCAGAAAACTATATGTGTGCTTTTGAGATACAAAATATTCTGGCTAAATGTTCAAAAACAGCAGGCATTTAACTCTGCTGAAATCTCAGTTGTCCAAGTATAATGTGCACATTAAACGAACAAACAAACAAACAAACAGAAGAAAATCATCCAGATTTAAGGAAAAAAAAAATCATAAATGCAACAAACAGAAGTCAGACCGGTTCACTCATCTAATGACAGACCAAACACTAGAAAAGAAAGCATGACAGACTTTCCTGTAGTTGTACTATTTGCAGATCTCTTTACAAAGGGCTGCACTTTGTGTGCCAAGAAATCTCAGGGAGAAGTCACGACTGCTAGAGAGCTGGTGATGAGAGTTGATAGCTTGAACCAATTCACCTGGCAGGAATGCATTACGAAGAGGGTGTATTTCTACAGAAGAAAAATACTTGTTTTGGAAAGCTGACAACAGAAGTGCACGATGTACAAAGAGAGGGATCCAAAAGGGTTGGTCTTTTTCCTCAGTTTTTTAGATGAGAAGTTAAGTAGCAGTGGAATGAAACACATCTTGCAATCAGTGGGGCATAAATCTGTGCTCAAACCTTTTGCCAAAATGTGACCTGAAAAATCTGGTTGAGGTCATTCCTGGCATCAGTAAGAGTAGATGCTGTGTCCCAAATTTCAGTCAAGTATCTTACTAGAAACATAGACTTTCTCTGACCAAATTAGTAGGTGGGCATGATACAAAATGTCTGTAAATTTAACTATCCATACTCAAGCGCCTGTTACCTACTAACAAGTCCAATGCTGAACGTTCTAGTTCTTTAGAAATGTGGGCATCCTTTAGAAATACTTTTAACTGATCTGCACTTAGGAAAAGCTAGAGGCCTATTTATTTTGGGAAAAGCATTGCAGTATTTATTCAAGATGCTTCTCTCCCTTCCTCAGCATTTACTTCTGGAATGGCAAAGGTTTATTTACCATTATTGTGGAAATACTGCAATTTTCACAAAACAGGGATACATTATCCACAGGGGGAGCTATTTTCCAAAAGCTACTCTAGTACTCAGTGTTTTGAGGGCGTGTTAACTGACAAGAAATATGCCTATCTGAATCTATACTAAGAACTGCAAAGTCCATTTATTTATCTATATATTAAAATCATTTAAATTTAAAATATTTATTTAAAATATTTAAGATCTAATCCACAACCTTTCCATTCAGAAATACTGCATTATCTGTGGGAATGAGACAGATGTATATAGCCAATTCTTGGCCTGGCAGGTTAAAGTGATACCTGCTTGATGCCCAAATTTTTTATTCTTGTTTTAACTGTCATGAACACTTATGAAACTGAAAAAGAAGAGAGCTGCAATTCCAATAAATTAAGATTTCTGATCTCTGAAAACTGCATTTAGAATTGCTCACCAAATCAGAAGAGAATTGGTTTTGTTCGCAGAATGTCACACTCTGTACAAGCATTATGCAAAGTTTTCAGCAGTTTTGCTCATTCATTTGCTTTTGAGTTTTTCAATCCCAAGAACACCAGTGATGACAAGCATTCAGGACCACAAAGTTTAATCACCTCAGATGCCTGTGCCCATTAAGTACTCCAAAATATGTTGAAAACCAAGAAGTCTTCTTAGTAAGAAAACCAGCAATAGTACTTTGATTATATCTTGAGAGTAGAGCACCTTTGGGAAATTAATCAGCTCCTGAATACATCTTAACTTCATACTCACACTGTGGAGTATCATAAATTAATACATTTCCAAATACAAAGAAACCAAGTAAAATCTTTCCTCTCAGTTTCAGGGGATTATTTATATCTCATGTTCTCCCACTCTGAGAAAGAAATTACATAAATATTTACATGAAGTATGTAAGTACTAAAATACACTAACAAGGAACAAATATAAATGCCATGCAAATAAAATGTTATATAAAAGGATGAGTTCTACAGACAGTATAAAATCATCCTGCACATGTAAGTACAGATTTTCCCAGGACAGAAAAAAAAAAAGAAAATAAAAAAAGAGAGAGAGACAAAGCCTTTTCTATTAAAACAGATAAAACTCTAACATTTTTCAATATAAATAAATTTCCTCTCTCCTTTTTCCAAGATAATATAAAAGTTCTGATTCTTAAAAATTCTCTTTAAGATCCAACTTTTGTTTTAAGAGCTGTAATCACTTCAGACTCATCTTTGGGTGCCACTGTATTTCAGGACTTAAGATATCTAAGAAACAATTCTCTGAAACAGGTGATGCATGAAGAGTGCACCAGAGACCCATGCAAAAGTCCTAGGAGATCTACAACTGTTCAAAGGCACACACAAATACACAGGCATGCCTGCCTCAAAGTCTTTTTTAAAGCGAGGGGCCTAGACCTGTGTGCAGGATTCAAGGTGTGGCCTCACCAATGCTGAGCAGAGGGGAAGAATGGCTTCCCTGGTCCTGCTGGACACACTGCTCCTGATCAAGGCCAGGATACCATTGGCCTTCCTGGCTACGAGGGCACACTGCTGGCTTGTGTTCGCTCTGCCACCAAACAGTACCCCCAGGTATGATAAGAAAAAGGGAAAAACAAGGGGTGCACAACACAATTGCTCATCACCTGCTGACTGATGTCAGACCTGGGTAAAACCCCCCATTACCGGGCATGGTGTTCTGTGGTGTGGAATACCCCTTCGGCCGGTTCACACCTTTCCCATTCCAAACACAGCTGTTGAGAAGACACAAATCCTATCCTAACTGAAACTAGGACACTGTCCTAGAGGTGCACCCTTCAATTCCTTTCATATACTTCCCTCTTGTTTCTCTGTTGGCTGCTCTTACCTCAGGAGTCCCTGTCTCATATCTGTAAGACTGAAGGCATGCTCCACTGTGGCCAGTACAGTTCAGAGTCACCAGCTGAGAGCCCTTGCCAGCACCCTGTCCCTCTAGCCTTTTGCTCTCATCCCATAGCTTGCCAGGGACAAGCCTGATATTGTCTCTTTCCCCCATCACATCTAATTTGAAGCTTTGCGATGACCCCCGCTAGTTCGCAAGCGGACTCTCCTCCTTTGCTGAGAAAGGTAGGCCCACATCCAGAGCTGCATGGGCCTTTCCGTTGTGAAAACACCACAGATTTTGGCAGCAACACCAGCCACAGAGCCTGGAAGTTTCAGAAGATTCAAAGGGAGAAATGGGATGGAGGCAGATAAATAGACAGTCATTTCAGAAATATAGCGTACGGCTTACATAGTATAGAGATCCCACAAGGCAACAAAACTATACCAATTGCATACATGAGCTGGATGAACAAGATCAGGATGGTGGAGATGACTCATATCAGCAAACTCATATCTTAAGAAACTTTTGATGACTTTTACAAATGGCCAAACAACCCACAAAGCAGCCATTAGAAAGACTGAAAAACATATGTAATCTGGAAAAAAAAACAAATAACTGAAATCTTTTAGTCAATCACAGCAGATTGGGGACATGTCTGGCATAAAGTGCTCCTAAAACACTCTCATCCTTTCATGGTGTGAGAAGTCCATGCTATGTAAACTGGAGTATCACAGCCATCAAGAATAGCAGACAGCTGTATTTATCTACATACAGCCTGTATCAGTAATACATCCAGTTTGACAGACCTGCTAAACTTTTAGAAAACACTTACAAACTTTTAATGAAAACATGGTTTCAGATTACACAACTGGCCTGTTGCAGTTCAGCTTTCTAAAGAAAGAAATGTCAATGTCTCTCAACATTATGCAAATGTCTAATAATTCTTTTTTAGACTGTAAGATAATTTCAACAATGTAAAACAGCAGTGCAGCATACAGCTCTGGGAAGAACAAACAAACAAACAAAATTACCAAACAACCACCAAAACAAATCCCAACCACGCTAAATACAGAAATCTATTCCCTGGACGAAGTCAACCCCTTAAGGCACACTGGAAGCCTGTCCAGCCTAGGTTTTTTCAGTTCTTTAAGGCCCAAAAGTTTTAGAAACACTCAGGCTAAGCCATCCACTCTTTTGCTTTTACTCTGGTATGGAAAAGGAGCAAGGGAGAGAATCTCACAGTATAATTTAGCAAGCTAAAATCTAGCGGCCAAAATTTCCATTTTAAGCAGATGAAACTGTGGGGGCTGGGTGCCTTTGAAAGTATCCCCTCTAATTTCTTTGTTTTGATTTAATCTTATAGTAAGCCATCCTTTTTATAAGTGATTACTACTCATCATTAAAATCCTAATTATCTAGGCTCAGGTAAAGGACTGCTTTCTTTATTTCACTTCCAGAGAATATTGTAAATAATTTTACACTATGTGAAGTGCATAAAATAGTGTGTGTTATACACTAAGTCTGAAGAATCTCATTATTTCATACTAGTGAAAATAAAGTTTTTGCACTTTGAAATGCTGTTAATGAAATCCATGCAAATAAAACAAAATAAAGCAAAACACTAAAAGGATTCAATGACTGTATTTAATTGGTTTTCCACAAACCAGGATATATTTTCAGAGGAAAGTCTTTCTTGTGGTAACAGACTTTCTTTTGTGGATCTTTTTTCCAAGCTGCCAAAAATATTTGCCCCTTGGCAGGCAGCCAGCACTGATTTTAGACCCATAGCAGGAGCTATTCTCTAACATGGCTGCTTTCACTGAGAGGAGCTTTCTCAGCGTTGTTCTGGTGGTTTCTGCAACAGTCAGCGCATTCTTGGAAACATGCTCTTGCTCTAAATTAGGGATGAAATGCAGTAATACATTGCTCTAAATTTTGCACACCTGTCAGCAGCAGCGTTTGAAGCTTGAAAGTGCTGCAAGATGATCCTCCTTCTCCAATGCCTTCCTACAATTCAAGGTCTCCTTGAAATCAGCAGCAAATGGCATGAGAGTTAGGTACTGACTCACCCAGTCCATCTTCTTGGTGGAATGCCTCTTTCTGCTCTCACATTGCATTTTCCCTAACAGTCTCTACAGGCAGAAATACTGGGAGAGATTTTCACAACCACATTAAGAAATAGACTTCAGGTTTTAATGTATTTTTTTAATGGAGAAAAACATGTGAGGCAGTAGCAGTTGAGCTGGGTAAAAGAGATTCTTTTGCTGGTGATTAAGAGAAAATTGAGGTAGAAAATACATTATGCATATTTTTATTACTCTTACAATGGGCAGATTACTGCCTCAACACATAACCCAGTGCTTGGTAGCATTGGGTGACAGTCACATTACTCTTGAGGTTTTGAGAACAGAGGTTAACAGGATTCCAGTATGATTTCTAAAGCACATCTCCATCTTTTGGAAAGACTTCTCAGTATTTTATTATGACCTCTCACGCTCATCTAATCACACATCACAAGCAATCACTAGGTCTTGTTGTGCCAGTACAAGAAAAAAACAAGAAATTGTATAAAATACAATTTGTTAAAAAGTGTAGTTGCAGCCAAACTCAATTCTCCTAAGTTCTATACTCTTGTACCACAAGTGTGGTTTTGCATGGCTTAGCTCTTAATCTTCTGCTGTTTCTGTGAGTTACTTGATTTGAACTAAAAGCATTTCAGGTTAAGTTCCCCACTGAGTGCACAAAACACCATATTATAATCAATAAGTAGATGTTGGAACGCTGAGAAAAATATCAAATTACTCTCTTTAAGGCTTTTGGCACGAATTTTCAGGGAACAAGATCAGATAAGTGGCATTTATCAATTCTCTTTCTGTTGAAGGAAAGAACAAATCTGCAAAATCTGTTACAGAAGAGCTATTCATGTTTCCCTTTTTCTTCCTCTACTTCCATAACCACAAAAACCCTAAGCATTAAAATATGCTACTAAAAAGGTCTGTTTACAATATTGCAGAAGGAAACAATCGAATGAGCCCTTGATTCACTTACTTTTGTCTGCAATATTTATTTTAAAAAATGAATGTTTAAAAAAGCTATGCAATTTCAAATCCACATCCACCTGACAGTTTTCTTTGGACATTAGAAAGAGAAGAACAGATAAACAGAATAATCATATTCCATTCTTGTTTGGCTTAAAGAAAGAGCTCTATCTTTAGCTGTGAGTGTCCTTCTGCAGTTTGTATTTCAGGTATTTCACGGCAAGCAGTTATACACACTAAACTACAAGATAGTTTGTTGTCTTACAACTTGCTCAAATATAATAACAATTACTTTTTAAATTGTGAATCTAGCCTTCCTTTTGACTGCAATTAAACATCCCTGGACAGTGCAGACCTAACTTTTTGCATATGAGTATTATCTTCAAGTTTGCACCTTTGGATATCCAGATACATATTTGCATAATGTATGGCTTATATTTTTCAGTACTCCTTTCAGCAACACATTTATAAGAAAAAAAGTATTTTTTATTATCAATTTTCCCCCAGGAGCTGTACTTCACATTTGCCCTGTTTCTAAAGAAACCAAAGCTCTTAGTCAGCTTTCTACCATTTTTTGTTCTGGGAAGATGAAAACATGTTGGGCTGTGTGTTTATTTTGTTTAGTTTGGGGTTTTTTGATGTTTCACATTGGAATTCAAAGAAGACACTTTTCAAAAGCATTTTTCATACCTGAGGTACTAGTGTCAAAGACAAATAAAGTTTATAAAAGGTGCAATTACAAAGCCTAACTGTATACCCTACTCTTAGCTCTAAACATGAGGCTTTCTCCCAAAGCAAATATACATAGAGGTAAAAGGCAATTTGCCCCAGTGAGATCCTTTCATCCTTTATCACTCTGAATGGTTGCATTACCCCTCTGCTGCTTTTGTGCTTCAGTTGAGCAAGTTAAGGTATTAAACAGAACTACATATCACAATAGGATATTAAATGAATTGTATCATAATGAATGAACACATCTACTGTATTGTTGCACATAGTCACCTTTTATGTATTAAGAATCCAACCTGAGAGATCTAGCACATTTTTCATTGCAAAAGTGTTTTGTAGAGAACAGTTATACTGTCAATTACTTCAGTATTAAGTACCAGATTTTTTGAAAGCTGTAAGGTGGAGGAAGGCCAAGCAGATGTAAGTACATCACCAGTCACTAGGGCAGCACTGGTCTTACCATACAGAAAGGAAAAGCAGCAAGAACAAATTTCAACCCTGCTTTGCTATTCAGCAGCACAAATGCTCTGCTTGGGATAAATCTTGGGCACACGGTGTGACTCTTGGGGATGGTGCTGTGCAGGGCCAGGAGTTGGACTCAGTGATCCTTGGGGTCCCTTCCAACTCAGCTGATTCTCTAAAATGACAGTGAAGTGTCAGGACACAGGCTACACAGAGGTCGTACCAGTGTCTTGGGCAGACCTTCACAATTATACCCATCATCCTGTTTTACAGCTAGCTGCCTACACTGCTGAGTGATTTTACTCAGTAAAACTGATACCCTGTGGGAAATTAAGCAAAGCAAAGTAGAACAAAAACATTCCTTTCCAGGAGGAAGTACCATTCCCAGTAGTAGATTACAAAAATAAGTTTCCCTGCAGCAAAGAGAGAGGCAGGCTAAAACTGATTGCATCTTTAAAAAAATATGACCATTTTCAGGGTTTTATTATTTCTTCTCAGAACAACAGAACATCAGATCTTCAGCTGTTGGACACATGCTCAAACTAATGACTAAGTCACCCACATACAATTTTGTACCAGCTTGAGTCCAAATTTTGATGTCCATCAAAATTTAAAGATGCTTATACAGAAGAAGATACTTTATCTTAATAGTAATGTCTTATGACCTAGTGATGCTTCAATTATTTAAAAAAAGCCAGAAAAATGCCACCAGAAAAATGTAACGAACAATGGAACCTGTATACTACATATGGTGTCTCCGAGTGAAAATGATAGCTTTTTTCTTGCTTAAGATAAAATATTTGGCTTATGCATACTGTTCTCTTGTAGCTTATCTGCATGCAACCAGAAGGACCATTGGATAGGTGAAACACTTAAATAGGCTAACCACTTTTATACAGCACATAGTGGTTTAACAACTGCAAGAAATATATTTCTCTTCAGAGGAATAATCTTTTATCTACTGAGAGCCAAATACATTTTTAAAAAGTTATAAATATTTCTTTTATCTTACCATGATAAAGAGGTTTACTGCAACCATTAACATACCTAGTCACCACACATTATTTATAACAGAGGAAGAGTTTGAGATGCTTTTATGTAAACAATCTTAGATTTTCCTAAAAGGCTGTTTAAAACTCTTTAGTAACAGGGGACCTTGAAAAACACTGTTTCTAGTAAATCTCTGTGTTTTCCTTCAGTTTTTGCACAATATTTACCCTGATGACACCATTTTTGTCTCAAATCCTTATATAAACAATGTCTGTAATAAAAGCAAATATAATTTTACCAGTTTCATATGAAGTCGGTCTAGAAATAGAAATGCAAAGATACTGGTGTAAAGTAATGGAAGTACCTTATCAAATACCTTCAACCATCTCCATTCACATAAAATGTCATATTTATCATAACTGACAGAACAGAAAATAGACAGGATTCCAAATATTATACAACAACCAGACTTCCATAACCACTGCCACCTGTTGTTATAACTGATGAGCAAGGATGCACTCAAGAGAGAGACACAGTTGCACACTTGCTCTATGCCCCTTATTTCCATAATAATGCCTGGAGAAGGCTTTCAACTGCAATACAGCCTTTTGTCAAAGTTCACCCATCCAGAATCTGGGTTCAAAAAAGGACAAATTCCTTCAGTTGTGATAATCTATTCATTAGCAAGATGTTTAGAGGCTCAGAGTAAGCTTCCTATTTTAAAATTCTAGTCTGTCTGGGAAACTACTACAACCCCCACCATGACATGAAGTCCCCATAAGGGACTCACATGTCCAAGAGCAACATCACAGTGAGCAGCAAACACCACCTGGCAGTCATTACAATACCCCTCAAGAGGTACCTTGTTTTATACATGATTCTGCATAATGAGACACAACATGCAAGCATTCTTGGGTTTTGGAATATCTACAGCTGTGCCTGGTTTTCACACTAGGCTGTGTTTTGATCTCAAGTTTCCTGAAGCAGATATGTTAAAAATATGTTTCTGTCCTTTATGTAATCTTTCATGGAATAAATACTAAGTAGGTTATAAAGTAAAACATCCTAGTTACACTCCCACTTCCATAATCCATAGATGGCAAAATGTCTCCCAGAGAACCATGTTTATCAACTAAGTTTAAACAAGTGATAAAAGCTAAGTTAGAGCAGCATCATACAATAATTTCCATAGATTTCAATGAAGTACATTATCAAATTATTGGATCAGGAGCCACTGTGGAAAAACAGATCTGTAACTCATTACAGAAAAGAAGAAATATGATTTACACCTGAGTCTAATAGCCAATACTCAAAATGAAGTCAGTGTTGTGGGCATATAATAATGTACCAGAAAACAACACCAAACAGGCTTTTAAAATCTTCTTGCTTGGTCAGAATAAGATTTTAGGAGTTGATATTATGCTTCCTAACCCCAAAGACAACAAAAAAAAGTGCCAGACTCACCACAACGAATTGATGTTTATTAAAAATATTAACTGTAAACCACTAAAAATCGGTGATTTGTTCAGAGGAACCTTTGGGCCCACAGTTCAGCCTAGATCTCTAGAACCAGCAACAAGGACACAACTTTATTAGTGTTCTGAAAGAGCACAAAGATCTCAGGTTCAGTCACTGTACACACAGCAGAGAAGGCAATCCTGAATCCAAATAGGCTGCAGCCAAGGAAACAAGATAGGAGCCACGAACACACAGGTATGTACCCAATGCCTAGGGTGAATAGCCTACAATATTGGCAACCTCCAGCACACAAGCATTTGCTCGGAGTCCAGAAGAGCAGGGGACTGAACGTGAGCTGCCCACTTCACCCATGACTACATCCAGGGTGTTCTCACACAGGAAGGGAGTTCATCATTTCAGCAGAACCAGAGTTCTGAGTCATGAGAGAGCTTCCAGATGAAAAGCAATCTAAAATGTAAATTTCAATTTGAAAAGTTAATTAGTATCAATTATCTTAGATTTTCCATGAAGGAACATATTTTTTATGAACCTTTGGGTTGTTACAAGGCTTTCTTTTATTATTTGCCTCTTTTTTTTAGATTTTTAACTGTCTGTAATTAATAATCAGAGAATCTCATGGGTTGGAAAGGGCCCTTGAGGTTCTTCAAGTTCAACTCTTGATTCCTCATAGGGCAACCTAAAAGTTAAACCTTGTATCTGAGTGTTGTCCAAAACTTTCTTGAAAACTCACAGGCTTGGGGCCGTGAGGACTTCCCTAGGGAGCTTGCTCTCAGTGAAAAACTTCCTAATATCCAATCTGAACTTTCCTTGAGGAGATTTAAGCCATTCCCTTGCACCCTGCCATCTCATAACAGGGAGGAGACCAGTCCCTACCACTCTGATTTGCAAGCAGAAGTTGTGAGACCAGTGAGGTCACTCCTCAGTATCCTCTTCTACTATCCTCAGCCATTCCTCATAAGTCATGCCCTTTCACCCTCTTTGGTACTCTCCTTTGGACACAAAAGCTCCCATTAATCAAGGAAAGGTTGCAAAATGAAGCAAGAGACCAAAACCAATTATTCATCCAGTTACGCTAGTACACAGGACTGTGCAGCATACACACTGGGACTGAGCAGGTCAAACAGCTAATCTGAAACACAAACACTTTTTTTTCCCTAAGAAATATCTTGCCACAAACCAACACTGGGCTCCAAGGAGAGATGCAGGGTAAAAGGCAGAAAAAATAAATATTTTTCTTTAGCTTTAAATCAGTATCTTTTGAACAAAGTCAGTAACATTCTTAAGGAAATTATCTTATACTTTGTTGTTCAATTATGCCACAGAAAGAAAAAGCAATAATGAAGGGCTTCCACTTTTTGCTGAGCTGCAAGTACAGGAAAACCAGAAACTGCCAATCTGCTAAGAGACTTTGAACAAAATGGAGATCTGTCCCAAGAAGCTGAAGGGCCTATGTCAAACATTTTTCATGGTTTTTTCACTGTAAAAGACAAAATTCGTTTCTGAAAGATTCATTGAGACTGTCATTGACTCATTATAGAATGCTTTAGGTTGGAACATACCTTGAAGATCATCCAGGATGAACCCCCCATCTGTGGACAAGGATTACCTTCCCCTAGAGCGGGTTGCTCAGAGCTGCTCCATCCAGCCCTGGCCTGAGACTGAAATGTTAATGACTCCTGAAAACAGTGATTTGCAAAAGCAGCAGGTACTCTGCTGACACCATGTTTGCATCCCCAGCTGAAGGGGAGAAGGAGTTTTTGGATGTGTAGTGTGAAACTTCTGGTCTACAACAGAATAGCCCCAGTGCAGAGGGGTGCACACCTACCACTAGAGGATGAGCACAACAAACTGATCTCTCTTTAACAACAAGCTGGGTTTTGACCCAGGTGGGGCAGAAATTTGGTAAGAAGAAGATCCTGCAAGGTGGGATAATGCTTTTTATCATGCTAATTTTCTTCTTTACACAGTTGGGTCAGGTGCAAAGATCCCCAAGGAGTCAGGACATTCACATTCACACACAGGCCTGAGGGTATTCATCCCTTCTGAGGGGGTACAACTGGCTCAGCTATGCAGTGGGAGGCNTGGTTACATACCTCCTTTCATTTGCAACCAAAGTATTCTAAAATACACCTCCCATATCTATTTCCCTCTCTTTCTCTAAAAGCACCAGTTATGCAGTGTTGTCTCATGCTACTCTGCCCCAAAGGATCTATTAACAAGAACNGGGGGTACAACTGGCTCAGCTATGCAGTGGGAGGCAGTAGTCATGTCTTAAGAGGGGGTCACAGTCCATCAAAGATCCCAGAAGCATTCCCAGAGTTGTTTCTGGGACCTTTGACCAGAGGACTGCTCGTGTAGCATCAGAGAGTGTACCAGTCTCCCCCCAGGGGAGGTACCAGGATGCTCCCACCTGAATCTGGTACCTGAACCTGGTATATAACCCATCACATGTCATATGGACAATTCCCACCCCCAACAGATCTAGTCTGTGACCATCACTTCAACCANGCAACTTCTCTGGACAGTCTGTACCAGTGCATGCCTCAGCACCCTCACGGTAAAGGATTTTTTCCAAGTATTTAATCTAAACCTATCCTCTTTCAATTTGAAGCCACTGGCCCTTTTCCTGTCACCCCATGCTCTTGTAAAGAGTCTGTCTCCATCTTTCTTGCAGGCTGCCTTCAGGTACTGGAAGGCTGCTATATGATCTCCCCAGATCCTTTCAAGAGGATAAACCTGATTCTCTTAGTCCTCACAGGAGAGTTGCTCAATCCCTCTAATCATCCTGGTGGCCTCCTCTGGACTTGCTCCAACACATCGGTGTCCTTCCTGTGCTGAGGAGTCCAGCATTATAGTTCAGAGAAAGGGCACATATTAGATGATGTGTAGGTGTCTGAGAAAAAAACGTTGCATGGACTCAAAATTGTTCCCATTTTACAACCTACTCAGGATATCTTAGATGCTTTAGGGTGAAGACAGATTTCACCTCTCACGCCATTACCACAGTCATGTGAATGCCCCTGTAAGTCACAAAACTACAGGAGAGAGATGCAGTAAGAAAGTATCACCAGATCATATGAAAACCCTACAGTTATGTCCTGACATTAGAATCCCTCTGTACCCAGACAGTAAGGACTGCCAGGCAGGAAAGAAGAATGCTCCATAAGTCTCAAATACTTCAGTGCCACAAAGGTGGCTCAGTATTTCAGTAAGAGATGCCAAGAGAACCTAAATGTTCCATGATAATTTCATGTCCTTTCTTCTCAAGAAGTCTTACTTCCACAATGTGAACAAAGGGCTTGGGAAACAGATGAAAATCATGATGAATTCAAAGTGCATGAAAACAGAAGATTGTCTTTTGAATTACTGAAGGTTTGAGTTTTTTTAACATGACAAGTACAGTCAGCCTTGTCACAGTTCTCTGCAGCCAAAATTCAGCGAGCCATTTGTTGCATTTCTTCTGCATGTTCCTTCACCAAGCTGCTACATTCCAGTTGGGTACTATTCTACGTATCTAACTTTGATTGCATCAGACTTTTTTCCTTCCTCCTTCCTCCTTGAAACTGATGTGGAGCCAGGGAAAACTCAGGTCACAATCTCCTCACATTGCTGAAATTGCACATTGATACATTAAACAAGTTTTTTTAAAAGCTACGCAGGACAGTCAACAACGATTTCTCTGATGGACCGAAATCCAGCTTCAGAAAACACTATGTTTGAAAAGGGAGGGGAAAAGTGGGGAAAAAAAGAAAAGAAGGTAGTTGATCACCCACGGTGATCCATCAAGGCTGTACATCCATGTTCACATTCTTCCAGCTGCAGGCATGCCCAGATTGAAGTATACAAACACTTGTCTCAGGATCAGAATTTTTTCTTTTACTAGGCATTAAGAAAAGAAATGCCTGGTCTAGAGGCCAAGGCTTGTAAAATTCAGCCTGATGGGAGAAGGCTGCCTGTGTCTCACACAGAACAATTTGGTTTTTAAAACCATTTTCCCTGCGCTTCCTGACACGGTAAGTGAAGGAAAAGGAACCCTCAGCAATCCTTGTCCTCAAGCCACATCTCTCACAGCAGTGCATTGTAGCAGCCAGTACGACTGACTACACCGAGCTGTAATTATCTTGCCTCCCTCCTGTGTAGCCAAGATCATCTTCCCCCTCTTCCCTTGAGGTTATTCTGAGCAGCTTACAGCTATCAGTCTGCACAGCTGCAGTCTGGGACACTCCACTGAACCCAAGTGCTGTGGACATGACCAGAAAGAGACGTGGAGGAAAAGCATCTGCTGAATCTTCAAGCTCAAAATCCAAACACTTTTGACTTATAAGAGAAATCAGCTCATCTGTCTGGGCTGATGGAGTACAAACCAGTGAGCCTAAGTAAGCCAGAGCACACTGCATTGTTATGCTTGCATTATGTACAGTTTTCTTTTCTACTATTATTTTCAGATAAGCAGTGTCAAAATAAACAGACCTAGGAAAAACTGTTCATTTTTCAGCTGCACAAAACCACTCCAAATCATGCGTTTTCTGTTTGACAGCCCTTCTCTCCCACTCTTTTTACTCACCAAACTTATTTCTAAAATAAACACCCCTTCATTCTATTACAATTATACATCCTCTTTATACACAGATCAAGTATGTAAGAGGGGCTGGGAAAGATCCATGAGCCATGCATGGCAATATCCTGCAATCACACACACATCTTCACAAACATACCATTCTCTGTCTGAAAAGCAGTCTGCTTTTCCTTGGCCATCTCTATATTGGAAAGCCATTGCAGAGTAGCCCGCTCTTAACAGAGCCTCTTTAATTTCAGGTTACATTGTTTTCTCCACTTGTTTTTTTGTGCTGGATTTATCTTTCAGTTTTAATACCACCAGCCTTGATGAATAGACATTTGAGGTATTTTCAGATGTTATTTGTATCTGCTCTTGGTCTGCCACCCTGAAAAATTAAGAAGATATAGGCTTTCCTTACATGACATTCTCCATCCTCTTGTTTTTCCAGTCTGCCCGGTAGGGTACACCCTTCTCCCTATCAGTCCCATTTTCAATTAAGATTTTTGAACACGGGTGACCAGGTTTGTACTCACTATTCTAGGCAAGGTCTCACCAGTGCCTTGTATAATGGCAGCAATACTTCCCTATTTCTGCAGCAAATGCCTCTCCAGACACATCCTGTATCACATTTGTCTTTTTCATGGCTGTCTCCCACTGGCACATCGAGCCTACCCAGGACTCCTAGCTGCTTCTCCTCCTCTGTCATTTCCAGATGATGAGCACCTGTGAAACTCGGTAAAGCAGAAGGGTCAGCTGCACAGAGGACTGCTCCTACTGCATCTCTTTATTTAAGACTGCTCAGAGAAAGGAGGAGGCATAAGTGAGTCTGTAACAGCTGTCACAGCAGTTGTTACAGCCAGCAAAATCCTGTGAATGTCTTCCCATTCCCATTCCTTGAGCAACCCCTGAGAGCAAGACCAAGCCACAAGCAAGAGCATCTTTGGAGCACTGAACATCAGCTTCAGGAATGTTCTCAGCAGGGGAGGAAAAAGTGAGAAAATATGATTGGAGTCACACACACGCTGCAAGAAACCCTAAAACTGATACAACGTAGAGAAGCCATTTTAATTATTCTTAAAAGCTTGGATGAAATTAGCTAATTTGCAATGGAGGTGGCAATTTTTTTATTCAGGCAAAAACGTGTGCATAGGTAAATGGGATGATGACATTAACATTGCTTTAGAAAAAAAGATTGAAATATTAACATTGCTGCTCACACGAGGCTATAAAATGAGCAGATTTTTTTTTTATAATACTGCTGCATGTGTTGGCGACGAGAAAGCCTGGTAACTATCCTCATTCTTTCAGCCACTATTTTTTTGTTAGGTGGCCAGACATGCCATCATTAATATCACAAGAGTATTCATGCTTATTTATTCTAAAATGAGTGCAAATTAGACTTCATACCTAATACCTTAAAACCATGCTGAAACACAAGATAATCTATTATCTTCGTATCATATATTTTAGGGTTTTTTTCTCCCTACTCTAGCAGAAGACTGACAGTTTATAACACAGCAGTGTGACTGCCTCATTTGCACATTTACAGTGCTTGATAAGGAGTTGAAATGCTTGATTCCCCAGAGGTCCTCCTTGTTCTTTTCCCAACAGAAAATGCCTCCCTATATTTCAATACAGCTGTGACCAATTTTTCAAAATAGTGGATAGCTAGCCTTTAGATAATGCCTTTTGTGAAGAAGAACATAAAAACACTTTACACAGGGCTCATGCAAATCATTTCACTAGATGTCAGGCAGCACAGAGCACAAGCTAGAATCAGAAGCAGAGCAACCTATTCCACATATCACCTCTTGCCCATGGTCCTTGGACCAGAGTTGTCTTTAATTACCATTTTTTCATCAAATGTCTTCTAAATTACAATAAAAAGAATAAGACGGAATTGCTCAAACCCCTTGAAGTTGAACCCCTAAGCCATACTGGACAGTCAGTGCATTAAAACATGCAGCTAAAATACCATATTGCTTTTGCTCAGGAACTGAGGTAACACCTTTGACCACCAAATCAAACTATTTTTCCCCAATGTTAAGAGCATTTTCTAAACCTTAACTTCTAAGAGCAGCTGTATCACCTATTCTCATTTACGGCATTATGGCTCATTTATGGCATGTGGATTGTGCTACAGCACATTTGCTATAAAATTATTCACGAATAAGGACAAGAAACCAAAGAAGACTACTTCTTCAATCACTAGCATTGGGTTATTTTTTAAAGACAGATTTGATTGAAAGGTAAAGATTAGCTTAAAATTCCTCCACCCCTTCTTTCATTTAAATATGAAAAGAAGGTGTAATACAGATGCTTACCTTGATATGACATTAAAAGACAGTTTGGGTCAATATAATTACTATAGAGCAGCAGATTTTTTTTTAGATCCTTAAATATTTGTACTTACTGATTTTACCCTTCAGATGCATTTCAGCATTCTGGGGTAATCAGCTAGGTCCAAACCACAGATGCAGAAGTAACCACTAGACAATCCTTCGCCTTAATTTGTACACTGTGCATATGATATCATAGGTTAATCCCTCCCAAAACAAGGAAAAATTTATTTCTGCAATGTTTTAGAATATAACCATGTGAATCAAAGTGACCCCACAGAAAAGCTTCTTTGCACTCCATGGCAGGTTTATGGACATGTTGTAAATGTCAGACGTCACCATTTTTAATAATAAAAAAAGACACTATAATACTGTTTCCTTGTAACTGGGATAGAAAATCATTTGGTAAGAGTAAGAACATTTATTGGTTTTGACATAAAAATTTCTTGCTGTGCAGTGGAAATGCTGTAGTCCGAATACTGGAAGAAACGTGAAATCTCAAGGGCTATGTTCAGTAACTCTTGGTTCAAAAGCAGACGTGGCAGGTGCATTATTTAAGAGCTTGTCAGAGATGATCTTCTACAGCACAGTACTCCAGGATTCATCTCCTGCTATGTCTGGGAAGGGGATTCTCATGTAAATATATGGCAGAAGTGGCTGGCTGCATATCAAGCCCAAACTGTTCAACCCTCTTCAACACCACTGTGGTCACTGCAAAACATTAGTATCAGAAAAGCTCTCCAGTACCGGAGGCAACTACCCTCCCACATACCATGTGAGAGCAGCTCTTTGGATAAGCTATTCAAAGTGCATTTGCTCTGAAAAATTCAAAGTGACATTTTTCTCAGTAGCCATACTTGAAGTTCTAAAGTGTTTTTGTATTGCCTTATGCAGTGCTAATTTGGTGACACAAAAATATAGCATATTCAATGTAAATGAGAAACAGCGCAGCCCACATTCTGCTTTCAATTTCTTGACTCCTGAATATACAGAACTGCATGTTATTTTATTTTCTTTTATATTTTGTTTTTATTTTATTTTCATTTTCTTTCACAACACAAATCCTTGACTAGAGGCTAGTCACATCAGGATTTCAGTTAGTTGGAACCATCAGAAATAAATAGGGCTGTAATAGAAGAAGCATTTACTTGTGCCAAGGAGCTAGCATATTTTTGTAGAATATGGTCCAGGCATATGCAGACCTGCATAGCTACCTTCCTGTTTCTTCCACACACCTATCAACATTTCAGGAGGAAGGAATTTTATATGTGCTTTATGTGCCAGAGTTCAATGTAATACACAAAATCCGATTTAAACTATTCCAGTACAGACTTAAAATCCCTCATACATGAAAATCACGGCTGGTAAAGTAAATCTTTCTTTCTTTTTATGTAATGGAGTAGTTTAAGAAATAGGAGAGAGAAATCACTTTTGGCTAAAAACAGAGAAATATAATTTAAAATTGCATATCTTCAGAAAACACTGGTTTGATAGGAAGTGTTCCCTTTAAATGTACCTATCCTGGCCAGTCAGAAAAGATACAAAAGTTAAAAATAATGTCTTTCTCAATCAATCACTGTACTAAATAAGATTTGAGACGGGAAGAATATAGAGAAAGAGATGGTTGTACCATGAATTCGGAGTACGTTTGCCACAAGTTTGTGGCACAAAACACATCCGTATCAAAACACTTTACACAAAATAGTACTGTGCAGCTGCAAACAAAACTGATGAATGAAAAAGGAAGGTGACCCTATGTACGCATACCTGAAAAACAGAAAGTAGCTCTGTACCATCCCTCACTTGCACTCAGCCCTGAAGGGGAAAAAATCAGGATGACTACACATTTAACTGCAGTAATCCTGGATTAAAGCATTTGATTCCTACACTGTTTACAAGCCATCAATACAAACACTAATAAGCAGATATATGGCAGGCTGCTTCAGAAGCGTATTACTTTGCTGTCAAAACTAGCTCTGTTACAAATTCAGGTGTGTGCAATGCTTTATTCTTTCTAAAGGAATGCTTTATCTCAGATGTTTTAAGTAATCTCATGCCTGAACTACTACATAAAAATACAACATCCTCTCCAAACATTAAGTAGGCGGTTTCTCTTTTGTTAGTAAATGGTATACACCCTAGCCTTTTATATTTTTGAATGGTTTTGAAAAGGTAAGGTGTCTCCAGCATGTTTATAACCAGTAAATTCTATTTCTTCAGACAAGAGTAATATTAACAGAAGGTATCAGTACCATGTTTACTTTTATGCAGTGTTATTGTACTAAGTAGCACAGAACCTCAGTACAAGTGAAACATTACATTATTTTGGGGGACATCTGGAAAACTCTTCACTGTTAACACTAAGAAGTGATAACTCTGAGGGAAACTTGCCTCTACACTCTCCTCCCTCAGCAAGTATTACCTAACCACTTAGAGCACACAAAAATGACTTCAACTTAAGTCTTGTTTTGACATTTCAAGAAGACCCAAAATATTTCTAAGCTTGGGTTCATGTACCAGCAGTCACCACAGGCTGACACATCATGCCAGGCTTGCATGCTTGGGGATTTCCACCATGCACAGCATCACTTTTCAGAAACGGGTTACAGAACAACAAAATTAAAAATTTTCCCTTGGACTTTTTTCCATTTCCTTTTTTCCTGTTACAGACAGCGTAACTCCTCTCCCCACCACCCATCCCAACAGTGCACAAATTAATTTGCCCTAGACCACTTTAACTTGTGCTCATTAACTTCATAGAAGGTGGGCTACATGCTTGATCTAAACCCAAATGTCAGTGAGACACCCCTGTCTGCGAGCCCGAACAGACTTTAGGTCTGGATGAGGAAACCCTGGTGCGATGCTGCAGTGCAACACCTCTCCCAAATCCTGCTGAGCTCCACATACTCCAGTGGGCATGCAAGCAGCAATGGTCCTCAATTTCACTCTCTCCTAAGGTATGGGATAACAGATATGCCAGATGGGAAACCACAAAACTGGAAAGAGGCTAACTGTTAGGTGACGTGGCTGAAGTCTGATGCCTCCAAGTGTTCAGAATCGGTGCAGTCAGGTAAAGTGAGAAACTATAAATTCATGGATGTCACTGTCTCAGCTGAAACTCTACACTGTGTTTCAGTGGCAAAACCACAAGTATCTGTTAGAGGTATGTTTCTGTGACTGAAAGGCAGAACACGTGACTGAGATTATCACACACACAACAATGAGGGAGGGGGAAAAAAAAGAAAAATGCATCTTAGAAGTTACTTATGTTTAATGCTTAAAAGTCTGAATGCACAAACAATAGTCTACCATTATAGAATTACTGGTGGTCAATACAATGCATTAGAACTATGTACAATGACACAGTTTAGTATCAAAATCTTTCTACAATGTAGAGTATTACGAAACTGTTAATGACATCAAACACTAAGCACTTAAGACACCATTTTTTGCTACCACATTTGGAACTTCAATAAACAGTCCATTTTAACTTGCAGCATCAATCCATTTCTAGTATGAAATTAAGTAATTTTCTACTTATACAATAAGATTTATCTACACGGGTCTCTTGATTTTGATCCATAGCAGCAAAGGCACTGTACATCAGCAGATCCACAGACTTAAAGATTTTTCTTTTAAAGCATTCAAAAAAAAAAGTCACAGATCATAGTTTAACAGCAACAACAACAACATAAAAAGATAACACGTTGTCTCTGGCACAATGGCTCAGTCTGCGTCCGTTTTAGGGACATCCAATCAAGACTTGGATTGAACTGCTGGCGAACAAAGCAAGTCCTTATCCCAATGAGAATCCATTCCTTTTTGTATGTCGGAATGAGTACTCTTGTAAATCCTACCTCAGAGGTCATTGCTTTTGTAGTTTGTATATTGGTAGGCATCCATTCTTATTTCAGTGCAGTTTCCAAAGAACATATCAAATATTTTTCATAATCTCTTGTAATTGAAAAATTGCCCAAAGACACATATCCCCATTTTCAAGGAAACATTGCAAAAGTTTCCGAAGTAACAAAGGTGATTCTTTGAGGCAACTTATTGTACTCTCTACAATATAACAAAGAGAGGTGTTTATATTAAAAAACCTAGCTTGACACCAAAATGCTTTATGTTTATCAACAGAAGAGCATTGAGAACAAATCTGTACACAAGATGCTATATTAACATTGCAAATATATAAATTAGCACATTCTTACGTAAAGTGAATTTAATTTAGATGTGAACTGAATTTGCCATTTATCACAGGCATGTAGATCACTGGCTACAGTTTGCAATTTCCTAAGTTTCCAAGACTGTCTAAAATAGTTAAGATACAGCATCTTCCCACCAAATAATTATACTGTAATAACACTTAGAGGTCTCATCCAAGAACAGGACTAAAAAATATAACAAAGTTTTTTTTTAAATAGAAACTACAAGTCTATTTAGTGTAATTTTAACTATTTCCTGAACATCCTTCTCCAAGATCCCCAATTTATCCACCTGCAAAAACACAAGTATACGATGCATCTTTCAAACTAAAGCCGGGCCAGACAGCTTTATTTAGTCAGTTCATTGTTAGAAAGCCTTTTTTAAACAAAATAAATACATTACAGCTATAATACATAATTAAAGAGTCAAGGTCACCGTTAAGTATGCTTATTCCATCTTCTTCCAAGTAGATATCTGACAATTTGGTATCACAAGTTCTTAATGAACATTCACAAATCAATAGCAAGTTAAGAAGGTAAAAATAAATTCCACAACTGTGATGAGCATTTAAAGTTTTCAGTTTAGAAAGGAAAAAAAAAAAAAAAGGAATATACAGCAAAGTGCTAGGAGAAGGAGTTCTGTCTGCATTCGGATTTGTCTCTAATAAATAACTTCATAGACTGTAGCTTTCTTGTCCCCAGAGCCAGTGACAATGTATTTGTCATCCACAGAGATATCACAGCTAAGCACAGATGAGGATTCTTTGGACTACAAGAAAAAAAAAAAGGAAAAAGAAAATTACATCTTTCCAATCCTTCAATCCTGAAAAGCTTGAAGATTAATTGGAAGAATTTATAGATAGGGAATACATGAAAAGCTCATTAAAGTATCAGTGCCATAGCGGCAAATTTTTTTAAATACTTTTGTTCTACAGAAAGATCCACTGTAAAATAAAGCGGTGGTAGAAAGGGAAGTGAATACTATGGACCTAGAGGTAACCTATCAATCAAACAAATAGTTGTAGTACTTTCTATATACTTTACAGGGAATGAGCATTTATTAATATTTTATGCATTCAATTTGCATAAAAATGAATGAAAACCCATCTTCTTCCCACTTCTTTTGTTGTAAACAAGAAATTCACACAGAGAAACACTACAAAGCCCTACCTACCCACAGGTATCAAAACACAGAGACTCCACAGAAATAACTGTATCTCCTCTCATTACTTCCTCAGAAGAGGAAGACAAAAGCTTTGCAAAAAGGAAATTACACTATCACAGAGGACACAAATAGGAAAAGAGCCTGTGGTGGAACAGGATACACAACAAGTGTGTAGCAGCTGGATGGGACACAGGTTACAACAGGTTGCAGTAGCTCTGTCCCCTCTGGCTTTGCTGCCTGTTCTAAGATGAAGTGTATGCATTGTCACATTTGCCTTGCTGTTTCAGTGCATGTTTTCTTCATATAATAAATGTCCACATCATTTTCTACCTGTTACCACAAGAGCTAAACACTTCCCAATCATGCTGTGTTTTGGCAAAGACTTCTCTGTTCACTGCACTAGAAGTTTCCTTATCTACCCCTCATTAAGAAAGCTGTACTAGAGTTTTTAACAGCAGTTTTAAGGGGGATGTGCTCTTGTTAGGATGATTTGGGCTGTCTGGGGGGGCTGGTTCTAGAACTGCATAGTCTCTACTAGGAAAACTTAGACCCTACCTTTCTCATGTCAAGGTAAACTGTACTGTCCCCAAAAGTGGAGACATGGCAGGCATCAGTACGCATGAGATTGGAAATTTAAACTAGAACCAGTTCAACAGTTAAATTTCATAAAAAAATTCCCAACCTACAGGTGCCTGCAGGTGAAAGAACGGAAAGACATGTCAAAAATTCCACTTTTCTCTAGTGGCACTGAAATGCCACTGGCAAATTAGAACTGGGCACAGAGGGACTACAGATAGGTTACAGTTTCCAGTTACACTTCAATGGGCCTCTCCATATCACTTTAGTTTTCAGTTCAGTAGTCTGCCGGTCCAATCCATCAACACATCCAAGAAAAATACACATGTTGAATATGACTTCCACTGTTTTAGCTACATTTTGGACCTTCAGTGAATGCTCACCTAACAACATGACTTGGGTACTGTATTCCACCAATATGCAGAAGAAGGTGAGAAAGAAGGATATTAAGAACAATCATGGATCAAAGGGCTACTTCACTGTAAGAGCTGAATTAGTGAAACAGCAGAAAGGACAAACACATTTCTTTCTCCAATTACAGACAAATTCTTTAAGGACTACAGTAATTAGCTGCATTTCCACCTGAAACTCCTTAGGCTACTGACAGATCCTAAGATGTGCAGTTCTACTTCACTGTAATATATGTGGAAAATAGCTTTTAGGAGATTATTACCTGGAATATACTGGCTCCATAAGGTGTTCTCCAAGCATTAAGAAGATTATCTTTTCCAGTGCTTACAAACCATTTGCCTGCAACAGATTGTTTAAATGTTATTGCTGCATTTTGTTTTCAAGGAATACACCTCAAGAAACAGATGATCATAACAACAAAGCATTCACACATATCCAAAGAACAGTAACATTTTCATCTGGTTGCACTATGACGTTCCATCACAAAATAAGCAGTACACAGAAAAAAGCAATCAGAATTTTTAAAATAACATTGCTACTTAAATTTAGTACTTAATTTTTACCTGTACTCTGTAGTTTAACGACTATATTGCCCTTTCATTTAAAAGTAACATTGAATGAATTTTTCGTGAAGGAAAGCACTGATATAGAAAGATTTGCTTACCACAGTGAGCAAACTTGAGTGACAACACACAGCTCTCATGAAGATGCAGCTGATACTTGTCCGGCTTAGTAACATGCAGCACCTCGACATTGCTGTTCTCCATTCCTACTGCCAACCACTCACCAGTTGGACAATAGCCCAGTGAGAAGATCTGTAATAAGCACAGCACAGGCTTCAATCAGTAAAGGAATGAGCTTGAGATATTCAAAACTGACCCCTGCTACACTGTTAGCACTATGCAAACTCATATTTTTGGTCTACTTCAGTTTTAAAAACATGATAATCCAATTACTACAGTAATCAAGATAATTCAGTTCATGCAAATACAGCTGCAGAACTATGCTATTAAATGTTATTAAAACTGCAATAGTGAAATACTGAATCAAACTATAAAAGTTAATGTCCAAGCCTATCTGACAGCATTTAAAAGTATTTTCATAAAAGATTTTTGAACTTGAATCTGTGGAAACAGGAACAGATTGCAGAGATGAACATTTTGATCTGGCACTTGTTTTATAAAACTGATTCTCCATTACTCTCATGGGAGAGGTACTAATTTGTCAGTTATAATCCAGAAAGACACTAGCTGCCACAAGGTAAAAAAAAAAAAAAAGAGTAAGGAGTATGAGACTAAGTGAAAAATTCTTTAGAGTTCTCTTTGAGCCTGCTTTTTTTGCTTATAGAGGAGGAAAAAAATTAAAAGAACTTGTTTGTTTTAAAAAACAGGAAAAAATTTTATTAACATGTGAATGGTTCTGAGACTGAACCTGTGATGTGAAGTCATGTTGCTGCAGCTGTCTCCCTTCTCTGAGATCCCAGGATCTGACTGTATTGTCCAGGCCTCCTGTCCATAGTTTGGTGCCATCATTAGAAATGTCAATACAGCTCGCTCCATCTGTGTGGCCCTGAAATTGCCTGAAAATGTTAAAAGAAGATCAGCATATTCTGAGCAAAAATACAAAATACCTTCTTCCAGTCCCTGAGTTGTAACTTAGAATCCGATAGCAACCCCAGATTAATATAAACTCTGGGACAATGATATGAGTTTTGTGATGAATTGATGATGCAATCAGGCCAGACAGCTAATTTGATTTCAAGAAGAACACTTTAAGAGTCAGGTACTCTAGAAATCTTTGCTGCTGGCTGTGTGATTTCCACTACTCAAAATAGTCATTCTCCCAGAGACTGTAGCATGATCAGCAAAATTACCTTAGTTTATGAAAAATGTGCAGGTCACTGAAGTTAAAAAAAAAAAAGAGCAGTCTAAATGGTAACATCAAGTAGTAAAAGCTTGACTTTTACTACTTGATGATATATTACATGTAGCAACATATACACATTGCAGTGCATCGAGAAGCTCTCTCTGTGACCAGCTCTTAACTCACTGTATATCAGTGTTGTGCAGCAACCCAGACTCCTAGGAGGCTAAGTCTACAATGCAGTAATTTATACATATCTTTACCCAAGACATATTTGCTGGATCTCTGATTAAAGAGATTTGAGTGAGAGCAGTGTATTGCATGGAAACAAAGAAAACCATCTGTTCAAAGAATCTTCATCAGTATTGACATTAGCTGATATTTAGGGAATTATAGTTACGGGCTGATCAAAAGGCCTGCAACTATGAAGCTCTCAAAACCTATAAATGATCATATAGACTTCTGTAAAGGAATTACCATGGTTATGCTGAACAATAAAATACTGGAAGCATCTATGTGTGGAGAAAACAGAATATATATGCAAAAGCATGTTTAGGGCTGTGTCTAAATAATTCTTCACAATCTGATGATCCAGTTTGGTTGACCTACCTTACTAAAGTCTGGTTATGCAGATCCCACACTGCAATGTTGCCATCGCTACAGCAGGAGAAGCAGACCTTGGAATCAGGGCTGATAGCTAGGGCATAGCAAGCTGGAGCAGAAGATGTCAGCTCTGCTTTGATGCGAGGAGTTGGAGCTGCCAGGTCCCAAATGGATAACGTGCTGGCTTCCCCACCGACTATCAGGGTGCGGCCGTCAGGGAGCAATCTGCAGGAACGGATGTAGTTGTCTCTGTTCTGTAGAGACAGAAGCCATCAAGAGATTACTCATGAGGAAAGAAAACAGCATTAACATGAGAGCAGAAATCCATAAAAGTATTGTATTCCCTCCTGGTTTTAATGAGCCATTTATACTTATGACAATGATAAAGTGTATTAATGCCAGAAAATTACATGACATTAGGGAAGTACTTCAACTTGATCTACAAAATTCAGTAGTGAGAGATATTTAATCTTAATTAGCATCAAAATGCAAAGACCTGAACCCAGCCCAAAACAATTCAAGATAGCTGAATTTGACAGCTGGTGTAGAAAGTTGTATTTTCATACTCTGTTTATTTCAGCACATTAACCTCTCAGCATGGGGGAGTACCAAATTCCCTGCACACTTTCCCCCTTCCCATTCCAGTGAGACTTGCTGCCACCATCATCTAGAAGATGTCAGAGGAAAATATTTGGGCAATTTTCCTCATTTGTGTAGCAACTTGTGTAGCAATTCATTATAACTACACGTGCTGCACAGTTCTCATTTTACTGCCTCTGTAACAAGCAGCAACATCTTACAGAGAATGGGTAAATGACAAGAGAAAAGCTGCTAACAATAGTTCATATTGTTAGCACATTCAAATAATTTGTGAATAACACTCAGGGATATTTTTAATTGCCATATTAAAACAGGTCAACGCATTCATACACATACACAAAAAATGTGACATAATCCCTAAATATTCTCCAAGAATACAGCTGCAAGACAGCAATTTTTAGCATGATAGGATATAAGCAAGACTTAAGATTGCCAGCAAATGTCAAAGTTTATAAATAATATTTGCTGTGCTGTCTTTGATCTTTCCTCCTATCACAATTTTAGGTTATTAAAAAGTTTTTGATTCATTTTGGGGGAAAAAACCCACAAGTATAGTGAGGAACATACTTCAACCTCAGTTCTAATAGAAACGACAAAATTACAAATGCAATATCAACCTGTGATACCATGACAGAAAACAAATACCTACTGCCCTTTACACCTTATCGGTATCACTGCAATCTTACAACCTCCTGTCTTCTTTCAGTGTTATATGCTGCTGTTCACCTACCAGGCAGTCCAGCTGAGAGACAGGGCTCTTGTTGCCAGGGTGGCTGATGTCCCAGACCTTGACACAGCCCTTCCCACCCGTGTACACGTGTCTCGTGGGGTTGCTGATGGTAACTGCACACACAACTTCCCCGTGGTTCAGGGTGTTGATCTGACGGGCATGGCGAGGGATTCCTGGACCGATGAGGGCATCAGGAGGGAAAGGAACTGGCTGCATCTGACCATCTGCACTTACATGAAATGAGTATGCTCTGAGGGGAAAAAAATTAAGGGGATGATTTAAAGAGTTTTACCTCAAGTCTGTTTAGCAAAATAGAATCAAAGATGTGTTTCCACTGCAGGCATTCAGGTTGTGCCTTCAGCTCAATTTTTTCACAGATATTTCACAGAATATTCTCAGCTGGAAGGGACTGACCTTAAGTGAGGCCATATGGGGACTGAACATATGACCTTGGTGTTATTAGCACCATGCTCTACGCAACTGGGCTAGTATCAAGTATTTTAATCACGTAAGGAAGAAATACTTATTTATCTATAGCATGGCCCTCAAAGCACAAACTTAGGTGCTCAGCTTTTAATGTGAAAAGTCAAGCACCAACCAAATGAGCTTTTACAACTCACAGTGATTTCTGGCATGAGTGAGGCTATATGACACCACTCTTAATTTTGGATACGGATATCACTGCATGCAGAGGAGGGAAGGAAGGCTGGGTCGGGGCCCCCTGGAAGACAGAAATAGTTGGCTGGCTGCTGCCAGGGCATGGTGGGTAGCTGTGTGCCTGGGGACATTTGGCTGCTCGCTTTATTGACTCCTATGTGGCAGCTTCAGCTGGACTGCTGCCAATCTGTCCTGAATGTACCGTGGGTCCCAAGTCCCTTGAGCAGAACTGCTCAGCAGTACCTAAGGGTGCAGTGAAACTTGTACCAACACCGAGGAGGTAAGTCCTCAAGGCATGGTTGCTGACAGCTGACATGACAGACCAGAATAAATGGACTGCAATAGAATTTTTCTGTTTCATGGGCTCTTTTGAGTTTCATTTTTTGGGTGCGTTTTTTTGCCTTTTTTTGCTCTTTTTTTTGTGGACCTGACGCAACTGCTACAGATCCCAATTTCTTTTGCCAAAATCAGGCCACTCACTGGGAAAGAATCTGTTCTGTGATTGCCACTTATGCCACCTGTGAATAACCTATCAACAGCTTTATCTCAAAGTATTTTCCAGGGGGAACAGTTAGTTTGTGAAATTATCTCATTCTCAGATGCTACCTGATACACCACATCTACTACAAAAGCACAAGATTTGTAGGAGGGTTCACCTATACATAACAAGGTATGCTTCATGAAAGGCTCTAATGTTCTTAGACCTAAAAAATCATCATAATGTTCATGAAAAATCCATTGTCACAATGGTGGGATCAGAAGAACTCACAAAGAAATTGTTTTATGAGAATACTTTGTAAGTTCACTTCCTTAATTGATACTTCAAAGTATCTAAAGAAGGCAGAATTCACAATTAAACTACTGAATTTGTCATTTCAGATTCATAGTGCATTAACACTAGATCAATAATTTTCAGTGGGACAAAATGCATTAGCTATCTTTCCTATTTATATACTGTATAATACTCAAGAGTTTGATACAATACCAAAGTGAGAAGAGAATTATTAGGGGCCAGATCCCGAATGTACCATATGCTGCCCACTCCATTTCAGGACACTCAACAGCACAGAGAATTTATACAAATTTCCCTCTAAGGTAAAAAAGGAGTAAGGAGAAAATAACAATCCTGGTAGATGTGACAACTATCACACTCAAGATGAAGAAAAGTCAATACAACCATGCTAAAAGAACCACAGATTTTCAGTTTCAAGCCCTGTGGTAGACAAATGACAGTTATACTTAAGTGTTTAAAATAGACACCAACAGAGCAACAACATTTAAAAATCTTGGAGATACACCAGAATGGAAGTGATTTGATTTCAGTTTGCCTCTTGTTTTATTCCTCTCAATTTTAACAGAAGTAAGATGTGAGCAGGGAGGTCTCTGAACCCCTGCAATTGCCATTTCTCTCACCACAACAAGCAAAGCCTAGGAGATCCAGTGACACTTCTTTCTAGGTGACTAACTCCATCAGGGATGAACTTAAATCCAGCAAGCATTTGAACATTACATCAAGACATTTCTAAGAGCCCACTGTATATAATGGATGAAGATCTCTGCCCCACAGAATTTTTAATGCGAACAGCTGGTCTGCAAGCTGCTGTACATCAATTTCCATACCTGGCTTATGCATTCACCTAACAGGGTGGCACAACTAGCAGTAAAGTAAATTAAAGTGGTTACCAGAGTGCGACACCTGAGAGATCTCGACCTGGCTCACAATTTGTGTGACGTATGTACAGGAGGAGTTACGGGCACTAGGCCTGATCCCGTATGTTGTTAATCCTGTGTGTCTGCAAGCCCACTGGCAGGTAAGTGTATGCATTTACTCTCACAAATCCAAGTGCGTGACTAACCCCAACCACTCCTACACAAACACGTTCACACATAAAAGAGCTTGGGAAGGATGGGCACAAACATCCCTTGACTGTCAAACTCTCCAGTATGAACTGGTCACAGTCTCCCAGAAGTGTCACATGGAAGTGGAACTGGATTAACCTTACAGACAATCTAGATCAATATCGTTTGTGCAGTTGCTTTAGTTTTTCTCCTCTCTACCTCAAGAGGAATGTGAGCAGAGAGTTCTTTGTCTCTGTAATTCTTTTTCCAAGGCTCACAACACAAAAAGTCTGGTAAAGCAGGTCACATTACACGGGTCAGTTCCATCAAGGATGAATCTGAATATTATCACAAAATAATTCTTTCCACTATTTTCAATCAAATAAAACATTTCAGCGTTCCTTTTTCTGCACACAGCTGCTAAGCTTGCAAGTAATTGCAAGGCTTTTGTGAACAAAGAAATAATTTTTTTAAACTGAGAAGTAGAGTACAGTACAGATGGAAAGCTGAGATCCCATTCCAGCTTGCATTTCCATAAACAACCAACCAGGCAAATTCGAAGCTCCTCTCCTTTTTCCATTTATTTCTGTCTCCTTTACTTTGTATCACCCAGTCCATGTCAACTGCTATTAGTCTTCAAAACAAATTTACAAATGCAACTTTGAGATTACACAGCAATTCTCCTGCTCTTGCTGAATAGCTATACTTATTTCTATTCACACAATAGTTTTCAGTAGCTATGGGGAATTCCAACAGCAAGGGAACATGACTTCCAACAGATGATTGACTTTTAAAGCTGAATGTTTGATACTCACGGTTTTCCTCCTGGGATACCTGTGAGATTAGGAGGGATGCCTGGGACTCGCATGTGATGATGTGGATCAAAACCAACCTATAGTTTTCCCCAAGCAAAACAAAAAGGTGTATTAAAGTAAGAGTTAGGCAAAGGGAGACTGTTTAATTCATGTTCTCTGTAGCATACTCCCCAAACCACAAAGTGAGTGAACTAGAGTTAACCCCACAGGTCTTACATTTAATATAAACAGCTCTCAAAACTAAATGCACTAACGGCAAACACTTACCACTGGAGATCGCCCGTAAGCTGCTGCTGCTGCTGCTGCTGCAGCTGCTGCACTCATTTGAGGGGAAATATTGTGTAGACCAGCATAGGCAGCTCCAGGGCTGGTCAGCTCCCCATTCATACCAGCATGTGGCACGATACCAAATGGAGTAGGGTAAGGACATGGTACTGCCATAGGTGTCCTTAAACCTGAAGCTATAAGAAGAGGGGGGAAGTGAGAAGTCACAGAGGTATTCTAGAGCCATTAGATGAAACATGAGTTTGAAAACTGCAAAAAACCCCACAAATAACCCAAATTAACCAGCTAGGCAGCCAAGGAAAGCCACACCACACTGTCTTACAGTGCTGAAGAACCAGCTCAGCATTCAGTTTACGCAACTGTAACATACTTATTTGTCATTACAGATTTAAAGGAAGCCTGACAAGGGAACAAATGGTCACTGTTTCACACCACCAACGTACATGGACACTAACCTATTGGGTCCACACCTGGGGGTTTGCCGGGCACTGGCCTCAGTCCGGGAGTGGAGTTGCTGCCTGGAGTTGGGGCATCAGTCCGTGGAGTTGGGGTATTTGATTTAGACACTGGAGTGGTAGATTTCTCATTCTAATCACCAAGAAGGCAAAAAAGAAGACAATTTGTAAATTATTTTACCTTTATAGCTAGTGAGTGGTGATATTAATGACATTTAGCTTCTGGGTTTGGGTTTCAACAGTCCCTGGCAATGAAGAGAAGGTGCAAAACACTGAAAAAAGATAGAATGGCTTTGGTAATTAACCACAGCCTTCACAGCTTTTCTCATCAGGAACATGTGTATGATTCAGAATGAGGTAAATGACTGAAAATCATTGCCATCTGACAACTGGCAGCATAAATGAAATCTATCAGTGGTCTCACTATGTTCATGGACCTGCTCCCATTATGGTTATGATTTTCTGCGAGGGATGGACCAGAAGAGCAGAAAAAAAAACCCCCGAACTGACCAACTACTCATAG
Source organism: Drymodes brunneopygia (assembly GCA_013400955.1). NCBI lineage: Eukaryota > Metazoa > Chordata > Aves > Passeriformes > Petroicidae > Drymodes > Drymodes brunneopygia. The sequence continues at coordinate 337,205 of VZTZ01009372.1, forward strand.
CCAAATGTGGTGCTAGAAACACAGGTATGGAGACAGTGATGGGTACAAAGTCAGGAATTGTTCAGTGCTGCTCTTGTGACAGGCTTGTTCATCAGACACACCGCTGACTCCCAGATCTGAACCTGTCATTCCGTCAGCTTTCCTGAGCACTACATTCACTTTAAGTTTTCTTTTTATTTATTTTATTTCTTTAAATAATTGCATACCCTGCCCTGTGAAGAACCGAGAGGGGAATTACTGTGCAGCTCAGGTAGGTGATTAAGTGTGGCCACAAACAGGAAAGGAAAGAACACCCCTTGCAGGCAGCTCTTTTCTTTTGCATTATGATTTGTGATGCAAGTCAAGGAAGGCTCTTGTAAATGACAGATTACTTTTTAGATAGAAAATAAAAATTATTGTTGTTGTATATAGCCTGGTAATTCACACAAAGCTAACAACCAAATCACATCCAAGCAGGGAACTGAATTTGCTATAAACCACAGCACAGGAAAACAGCTCAAGAAATCCCTGTGTACTTTTATTTATTCTCAGAATAACAGTTCTTCATATGGGGGAGGAGAAAAATATCTCTTGGAACACCACATCTATCATCTACCCACACCACCAGCGAAAATAACCTCTTCCTATCCCAAAAAAAAGACTGTAGAATTTCTATTATTTCATTAGACTCCCTTGAAAAGATAAATTAAACTAATATTAAATTGATGTTTCATAATGCTTTATTGATACCGGTGGAAATACAAACTGTGTCCAGACAGAAATCCAGTAAGCATGTATTTCAGCATATGATTAGGGGTCAGAAGCATTTTGAAGCACTTACAAGGCTAAGTTCTTTGGATTTGGAGGAAGGAGTACTGCTAGAGGATGCAATAGACGCCGGACTAATTGGTGCATCTTTTTTCAGCAGTCGAGTCTTGTCCAAGCCATTTTCCCGCGGAGAGTGTGCTGGGCTCCCACGGGGAGAAGAAGGATCCTAAATATCAGGAATGCGGGTTAGCATAAAAACTTCATACTAGCCACTAGTTCTTGTCTTGAGCAGTCCTCAATTTGGAATGAAGATCTGTCATCGGAAGTGACATATTCCTTCCATTCTTAAATTGATTTAGCTGATACAATTGTAAAATTGAGAGGCATAAAAAAGGACAATTTGCTTTTTTAAAAAAACTCTCAAAACTTGATTCCATTAAACTATGAAAAACAATGCTAAAAATCTATGGATTTTGAAATAGGCAAGTAAATCTTGTTTTTCAAGTGTTAAGATTAAGAAGATTTGATGCATTTGGCAGACCTGATAAGGTTCACACCTGAAGTCATGGCCAAAGTGAAAGAAAAGACAAACACACTTACAAGCTGCACCCCCTCTGTTGTGCTGGGCTGGCTTCAAATATCTCAAGAGAACTTTTTATTCTCAGGAGAAACAAGAACTACTTAGTAGAAGTAAGTGTTTCAGATCTGATTTGTATTCTGAACAAAGAGGATACAACTGGATTCCCTCAGGCATTTCAAGTTCCTTTATGAAGGCAAATGCCATAATCCTATTCACAAAACCAATATGCACAGAAGATACCCTCACCACTATTTCTGTAAGGTAGAAAAACCACCATTGTGTATACCTCATTGGAAACATCAACTACCAAGTTGTCATCACTCTTTTCACCATCACTGTCCTGCAACAACAAATTGCAATGTGTTAAAAACCTTTTATTGAATATCCCAATGTCTTAAATAACTATAAAAACAGAGGAAGGCCGTTCACAAATCTGCAGCGTACTATTCACTTTTACCAAACTTTATGTGGTAATACAATTAAAGATTTTCAGTCACCTATAGGGCTTCTGTTTAGCAGGTTCTACAGCATTCTTCCCAGTTTTCACATTTTTGGAGAAGGACATGGGATGAAAATCTTCATCCAAAGTGGCACTGCACTATGAAGTGGAGTCAAGATAGACTTCATTAACAAGTCCCAGCCTTTTTAGTGAAAAGCTAGAACCATTGTCACAGAACTTCCAGGTCCTTTGTATTTATATTGCTAAAAATCAGTTAAAATTTGACCCTCAATTTTAAAATCAGTTATGCAGCAGGAAATCAGCTGAAATTACAGAGGAACACTGAACAATGCACAGTGTAGACAATCTACTCACGTAACGAGCTGCTATTTCCTTCTCTTCTGTTTTCTGTTTTTTGCTATCTGAAGAATAATCTGTTGAATTTCTGTGCTTTTCTGCTGTTCTGAAACTGGCTGAGGGAGATACAGAAGAGCTCTGTAGTACAGAAAGAGAAGAAAGCATCATCAGGCCCTCATTCACAACAGTGGTTCATTTGTCACTACCCTTCAATACAACTTATACTGACAGTATGATCTGGAGCTGTTCTCACAGACAGCACGTTGAGTTTTAACCAGTGATAACTACCCAGCAAGTGTCTCGTATTAAAAACTGCACTATGTATTGCAGGAGACAGAAACACGTGATCAACTGACAGATCATAGCCAATGGGATGAATTTTATGAATACTGTGCACTGGTCTTGTTTTGGTTTGTTTCCTCTACAAATATGCAGGGTTAAGTCAATAGTCCCAGAAGAGGGGTGTGTGTTTGCACATGTGTGTGTGTTTGCCTGTGTAAATCAAAAAGAACAAAGAGGCTCAAGGCAAGTCACACTTCAGCAAACATTTGAATGAAGATTTCTACCAAAGAAAGAAGCAAGCTTCTGAACAGTTTCAAAGCAGGCAAGAACAGGAGAAAACACTTAAACTCATTTTATTTTGATACCTGTTACAATTACAGGCTATGCCTGCAGCAGACAGAAACAGAACACTCAGTGTTCTGTTACTGACTCAGTGATTGTCTTACTATTCTACAGTTCTCACCTAGTAATGATTGCTAAAGAGCACACATATGGACAGGAGAGAAAGGAAGACAACGTGTATTTTATGCACTATCATCCAACAACTCCACTCTACTCCTTTAAACAAGGCAGGCAACATTTATCAAATTCTACCATATTTCCAAAGCTTTGTGGAACCTGTATCTTGGTATACAAAAAAGGAAGCAATGAAAGATGCAACATTCCCTCTGGGACCGATTTTAGTAGCAGCAGCAGCTTTTGGCCCTATTTCAAGAAAGCATTTAAGCATGCACTAAACTTTATCTCACTCTGAAGTCAGTGGTTGAATGTACGTAAGTAAGGATGTGTTCAGGCTTTTTGCAGAATTGGAAATGACAGCAATGGAGATGAAAATAATTGTCAGTTGAAATCCTGCTGACTGTTTCCATCTCTGTCCTCCTTTTTTACTGGGGTGGTGAGAAACAACCAAAGAGGTCCTGACTGATGGATTTTAGATCCTCCCATTCACCCAGAAACACTTGTTTGGCATATTTTCCTCCATGCATGATGGACAGCTGTTGTTCCACATAAAACTGTACAACACAGCAATTTGGTTTTGGGGTTTTCAGTGCTACTATTAACACAAATACAAACCAAGAAATTAGCATTTACACTGAGCACCTTCTGTTCCATCACTATTACGGAATTTTTTCTTTTCCTTATTATATCACAAGCTTCTGGTAAGGATTAAGAACACTTAATCACAGAAATTAAGCTATAGTTATTGTCCAAGTCACGTAAGAGAATATTACTCCCTACCAGGACACAGGTCCTCCTCTCCATTTTGCTAAAATTTCCAGTTCTTGAGAACAGCAGCTCAGATTAATGAGTGATAGAATTTGCAAAAATCTTCCATATTTTTGATTGGTAATTGTTAATTACCCTCTAAGAACATTGGGTGGAAATAAAAATTTTAGATCAAAGCTAGTTTTGAAGGCACAGCCTGTGCCTTTCCCATACTGTGCAAATACATCTTAAAATACTAATTTAGTTTTAAAGCAGATCATTAATCAACGATTATAGCAAATAACACAAACTAACAAAGTTATTTTTTAATCTGAAGCGATAACACATGTTAAGACATTTGGAGACAACAGTGCCAGGGTACAGAAGCCCTTTAAATAAAGGCCAAGTAGAAACACAACATTAAATGAGCTGATGACTTGAAAAAGGTATTTGTTTCTGCAATGATATAGCATAGCCTTTTGCAAAAGATTTTAATACTAAACTCCTATTACATTTATATTAATTTACAATTTGGAAGGCAGTAGCTTGTAATGTGAATTCAATTCATTATTTCTCAACTTCACCCTACAGAAAGCAATTTGCTTTAAAACGAAGAAAAATAATCACCAATAAACTACAAATTAAAGCGGTGTCTCAAGAATTAAACTACTGCACTTATTTAAATAGAAATATTTATTTTCATAAATTTGAAACCATACAGTTCCATTTTTCACAATCTGGTTAGCTATGTGCTATAGATAGATACCATTTTAATCTTTGATTTCACTACTTAATAAAGTAATAAATTGAAGGTCCCTATCAGAAAGATAAAGTAGCTAATTATCATTAGCACATTAAAGGATGAGCACCACACTGGGCATTGGGGCAATGCACACTGTTTAATGGTTTTATTGCTTGATGGATCTGACCTTATACCAGTGTGAAAGGATCCTCCTGCAGTATTCTCACCTGACATTAGCAGGAAAAATGGAGACAACTCACCTACTGACAGCAGGCAGAACCTCATTTCCCAATCTGAAATCAGGCCAGTGTACTAGGACTGACTTTATTTTGCCTCACGAGTGAATTACTACATGACAAATCTAAACTCTCCCACTTTTAACTGTCACACCCCTTTCCTCGCAAAGAGCCAACCTACCAATACCCCTGCAGAACTACTTTTGTTTTCCCTTCAACATGAAATGCACCTGCCACATAAATATCAGTGACTTCATGGGCTCTCTGGCACTTTTGCTGGCAGATCTCAATTTATCTCTTATGCTAAGTAATAAAGATATGTCACATACACAGACAATGAGCCATGGTCTAGATCTTCCTATGGACCTAATGCCTACTATGTTCACTGTGTGAGTATTGTTTGTACTGAGTTCCCTCTATTGTTTGCAACGATTTTTCAGTCCATAAGCACTGGTAAGGACCTACGTTCATTGAGAAATACTGGGATGTAACAACATCCTCATGGTGTCCACTGACATCAGATTCCTTCAAATAATCCTGTACCCACCCACACCTTGGTTCCAGAGTATGCAAGCCCACAAACTCCAAGAGAGGTCCTTACATCTGCAGACTATGAAAGAAAACCCCATCAAACCACATTGTTTAGCTGACAGACTCTGCCCTGCTCCTTGATTAAAACATCACTGCTCTCCTAACAGCTGCTTTTAGGAAGCTGGAATAGGATAGTTACTTAGAGAAATTAAGTGATTCAGACTTGGCAGGCTGTAACTTAATGGGCCGGAGTCCTTGTTTTAGTAACTATTAAAATTTATAGAGAAATAAAGTCTTTTTATACTGCTGTTTTCTTCAATAAAATGCATTAATCTACTAGAAGAGTAGCATTTTCCTACAAAACAACACTGAGTTTGCTCACATGTAATAATTAGATCAGACATAGGAAAAAATACTCCTTGGTGAAAGTAGGTTACACTTAGTTTGTGTTTGAGCAAAACACACCAGTTTTTCATTTTCTGCTTCGTAGAACATTTTTATTCATGGTAAATACACCACAAAATGCTGACAAAAAACAATGAACATCCACATTTATAGAAAGGCTGAGCACGTCACCACATTCACATAATTTGCTTAAGAAGTGGAACAGTGTCTTTCTAGTGCTGGACCCACAGTATTTTTTGCAGTAGGCTATAAAGCATATCATGCTATGATTCAGTCTCTGTTTCGGGCAGTAATGAGCACAGTGCTAACTGAAATGATCTCCCACCAGAAGGACTGTGATGTTTTCTCTCCAACACCATCAAGGCGCTGCTCCTGGTGGAGTATCAGTGCCACACAGGTGCAAATTAAATCAGTATCAAGAGAGCCACGCAAGCCTCCTATGCAGCCATAAAATTCTCACCAGCATACTTACTATCTATTTGGGATAATTAATAGTTCAAATTGCTAGGGAAAAAAAATCACTGTTTTATCCCCAGCTTCCACTGGAATTTAGCTGCATCAATAGAGACAGCTCACACTGTAATGTGGCAGAAATCAGTGTGGAAATCACAAAGCAGATTGTACAGCCACGCAGCTGCAAGCCCCAACTCCCCATATGCTGACTTCTCCAGATAAGACCTGGCCCGAGCACACTAAGTGATAATTAAATGAAATCAGTGTTAAAAGTAATGACTAGAGATGACAAGATGAAAAGCCTTCCTACATGTTAAAGCTGGTAACTCTTTAAAGCATTCACGAGTATGACCATTCCCCAGTGCACCCTTACTACTATGCCAAAATGATGTATTTGGAGTGGAATAATTAAAACAATAATTCCCAACAAAGTGGGAATTACAAGATAATTGACCATACTGAAGTATTAAGCAAACTGCAGTAAAAGCCAAGGATGCTCAACGCTAAGGTCAATTACAACATAATTATCTGAATGACATTATTGCTGTTATAAAGACTGTTGAAAGTATAAAAGAAACTATAAAAATGGATACAATATGCATTGCAGGGAAACGACCAGGCAGTAATGCTGCTTTGTTGGCTGATGCCAATGTTACAGATGGAAGTACCAGCACTGGAGCTTGGACTCAAGCACTGCCCAAGGTTTGGACTTGGAGCAACAAGCTGCCTAAGATAATACCATATGCTTAAATCAGAAGTGAAAAAAAAAAAAAAAGTGGGGGGGAAAAAAATGGAAAAAGAAAATAAGAAATTTGGGTTAACACTTCTGACACCCTAAGGGTGAGATGAGACTGCTATGGCATGAGGTGGGAGATGTTTCACCGAACAGATGAAAGGCCAGGACACAAGAAAAAGAGGCAGTCCAAATACAGCCCAGAGACCACGTGCCCAGGAAGAAAACTGCAGCCAAGGGCTCCCACAAAGCAAGCCTAAGGACTCTAAGGTAACACTGATCTATCTGTTTAAAAAATTAATTCATTTACATACATCTATATGCACAGATACATTACTTTGATTAAACTCAGGAAGATGGTGTGAAATGCTGTGGGTTGATCTACAGATACCATAATGGAGCATTTGCACAGCGACTCTGCCTCCTGAAGTCACCCACACTTACACAGTCTTTCTGTTGCTAGCATTGTTATTATTATTGTTATTATTGTTATTAAATTACTATTATTGCTATTACTACATCCCAGTATCTGCATGGATGGACATGGATTTTGTCCTCTTTGCTTTAATTTTTCAACACACACTCTTTGCAGCCCTTAGGTAAGCAGATTTTCTTTACCATGCCCTTACTTTAAGGTTTACACAATGGGTCATGATCAAGCTGACACAGGCAGTAAAACCTGGACCACAGCTCTTTCAAAATGGTTCATCAAAGGAAAGGAGGCTAGTAGTCTAGTATTGATCCCACATGTATCACTCACTGGCCATGGTGGACTTCTTTAATATTCTCATGTCCCCCTTTACTAACTTGATTCTCTACTCACCCAAACTAAAACCTAACTTCCACTGACATACCATGATCAATTTTTTTTGTCTTATTCATTGCCTTTTCCCTACAGCTGTATTTTCAGATACCAGAAAAAGCCTCAGTAACTCTCAATGAAAAATTTAACTAACTAGCTAGGAAAGATACAGAACAAAGCCAGTTTTAATATCATATGACCCGGTCTGAGCTAACTGCACCGAGTTCTGTAATCAAGTGCGCGATAATTATTTTTAATACAAACTATGATCAAAATGCAAACTTTGAAGTTTTATATAGCATTTTTAACCACTAATTAACTTCACTAATTGCAAAATTAATGAAGTTAATTAGAGGATAAGAGTACCATAAAAAAACATCAAAGACTAGATGTGCAGCGCTGCCTGCAAGAGAAATGAGAAGGCCATAAAAAAGTCCAGAATAAAGAGAATATGTAGGGTCAGCAGTCTTCAAAACAAAAGTGTTCTCATAAGTGTTACATCAAGAGAAGTACAGATATGTGTGTATATTATGTATATGTGTGTGTAACTTCACAAAAAATGCCCATGTAACTGTTTACACTTGTGATCTGCTTGCCATTGGTGGTACCAGTGGAGTATTTAATCCGAGCTAATTAAAAGCATCAAATGATGCTATGAAATGGGTGATAAAACAAAGCAAAAAAACTACTGTGGTTGCACATTTTAATTCCAGTTGTATTTCAACATATACTTATCAATTTCAACGTATCAATTTGCTGGAAAAGCTGAGAGCCACAGAGCAACAGTTGAAGATACCTAGCAATTTTGATGTATAATCCTATCAGCATGTGATGATGCTTCTCTGGCCCCTCCTGGTGTACATATTCATGTTGGTGACAAGAAAAGTAGATGTTTAAAGCAATGGTGCAGTCTGCTGGCTATTGTTTCGCAGATGGATTTTTGCAATAAATCCTTTAAAACACAGTTTCTCCACTAATCAGTGGCTGAAGGACATAACACACATAAGGCCTAATCACTACTTGACACTGTGAGGGTCAAAGGATGGGGAGAACTAAGGTAGCTTTAGGACAGGCAGTGGAGCAGTACAAGAAAACAGATGAAAGTGAAAAAAGGAAGGCCAGGTTTAGGTTAAAGTATATCCTAGCACAGGCACACGAAGACAGTGAAATCAAATGTGCCAAGAGTAACAAGCAGTCTTTGGTAAGCCAAACCGATTGAACACAGAACCTTGTTTCAGCAGGGAACAAAAGTAAATGAAACAGATGGGCAGGAAAAAGAGTTAAACATTTCTGATAGGTTTACAGAAGCCTCAAAGTTCACATATTACATTTACTAGGAAGTTTGTTCTCATCCACATTTTGCTACTTGTTAACATTGAATTTAACTGACCGTAAGGCAACTTGAGCACTGTCAAACATCTCCCCCCCATTCAATCTATAGAGCAATTCACCTGATCCATTCTCTCTATTCACCACCCTGTGATTCTACCTCCTCCCTTGACCAGACCCCGAAGTAAGACTACATGCTTCAGAACACAGTGGAGTAGGTAATTTGGATGGAGTGAAAAGATTTGCAAGAAGGCGTTAAGGCACAAACTGCAACGGGTATAGACAAAAGAGTAGGTGAGCCCCTGTGCATATGCAGGCTACAAGGAAGTATCAACCCTAATGATCCTAGAAAGGTGTGTTCCAACATCACAAGCCTGGAGATGCTACCAAAGGAAAACATCCTGCTGGCATTTTAGAAAATAAGTGTGAAAACCCACGACAAACCTACATGTTAGTCATCAAAGATTGCAAGTCTTTAAATGTTACTTTAGCCAAAACCAGAGTCACTTAAATGGAAGGGCCAAAGGTCATCAAGTCTCAGAAATTCAGAAGAATTCAGGGTAAATATCTTTGGAAACCTGAGGAACTGAGCAGTGCCAAGGAAATGTGAAACTATAATCCTGCTCTCCTCAAATATTTATTTGGGGTTCCAGTTACTGATCTTTCATGCTATTTCCTTCAGCAGAGACCTGAAACAATTTGAGCAGTTCTAAGAAAAGAGAAACACAAACATAGACTAGAGAGTATTGGCAGTTAACTAGGGAGAAAGAGCAAGGGAAAGCATGTAATCACAGAGTAAGAGAAAAAGCTCAGCTAGCTGGAGCATTCAATACAGCAATTTAATTGTGGGCTCACCACCATGAAAGAGAGAGAACGGAATAGCCACCAGCCTGCATTACAGATTTTGCTTTACTGACATGCCATGAGGCAAGGAAATGCAGCAGCACTCCAAGAGTGTTCTTCAAAAGCCATGATGGACATGCATAAAAATTCCGAACATCCAACATATCTCCAGAATATCAACACTAATTATGTTTTCACAGCAACAGCATTTAAACAGAATACACAAGGATACTTGGTTAGTTTTCAGAATTCTAAAAAAATACTACGGAGGGAATGTTTTACAATAGACATTAAAGGCTTGTGTCAGCAAGCTTTATACTGTCTTCCTGCAACAATCAGGAAATCCCTCTGAAGAATAACCGGGCTTCACTCAGAGTCCTTTTTTCAGACCATAGCAGAACCGTTATCCTTCCACTTTGCATAGTGATTAAAATGGACTGTAAGGCACAGCGCCAAACTGCATGCAAACACTTTTCTGCAGTGTCTCAAGGCACAAGGGTTATAAAAATCCCTTCAGTACTGGCAACTGAAGTTAGGAGGCAAAAAAACACACAAATCTACACCCCTTAGATTTTCCATGTTCAAGCAGTAATGATCAGGCTTTAAGTGTTGCCTTCTCCAGGGATATTTAAGTGGATTCAGTTTTCATGTGACAGGTCCTAACAACTTTCTCCTGGGACTTACATTTCCTATCTATTCTCCATTTTTACCAGAAGGATTTAACCTAGTGCTAATGAGCCTTTTTCCTGTTGCTTTAAAACCACAGAGATCACATCTGAAGACAGTCTCACAAGACATGCAATTCAGCTGCCTTCCATCAGGTACTGTGCCCCAGTATCCTACATTTTCAGTTTTGGTTATATCTAAAAAAGGCTATATTCATGGCAAAGGCATCAGTTTTGAGTTTTCACATTTCTGCTCTCCTCCAATCTGTCCATATGTATCAACCCTCCAGGGAAAAACACTTTCATTTTCTTTCCTTCTGCTTGTTTCTCTCTAAAGGATTTTATAGTTGTTTTGCTCCAGAGATGACCTAGGAGATGATAAGAAGACAAAGCAAATTATTGTTTTAACTGAATAATTCACGAAGAGAGCTGATGGATCTCTTTCTACATGCTCTGACTAGTTATCTCCCTTCTCCCTGTTTTTAATCCTATTTGTTCCTGACTTGATCAGTAGAAAAGTGATGGGAAAAAAAGCAGCCTTCAAAATGCTACCATGATTACAAAAAGCCCCCTAAAATTCAATACAAACACTCACTCCACATCCTGACTGTTTCTGTCAGCTGAAATACATTCACGTATTTCTTTTCAAGTATTAAGCAAGAGACTAGCAATTCAGTCCTCTCTTCTCCATCAGATTTTGTGTGGCTTCTGAGGACTTGATTTATTTTCTGCTTTTTTAGTATCTTACATGATTCAGGAAGCCACAGCCACTGATCAGTGTCCACTGCAAACAGAATTTCATTATCCAACCAAACTCATCATTGGGCAGGTGAATAAAACATAACTGGGTGCTATTAAATGTTTGCAGATTCTAGGTCATACTGATTCTGAAAGAAAACAATCTCTTAACCATCTATTAAAAACAGCTTACATAAAAAAATCTTTGAGTGCTACTCTTCTCCTCTCTGCCCAAATAATATCCTAGCCCATTATATCTGCCTCACTTCATCTACCCTCACTTACTTGTGTTCCCAAGACCCTTGTTCAGGAAATTATCCCATTTCCTATTCAGGAAAGCACTTGAGCAGATGCCAGATTTGAGGCACACACTTTGATCTTACGGAAGTCACAAAGCAGAAAAAGAAATCAGAGGAATGTACATATGTGCTGAACTTTAGATGCCTACTGTGCAATACTCTGAATCTAGACCTGAATCTAGCCTGCTGCAAGAATAATGGTCCCCAGTTTCATTCTTCAAATCAAGGACTCTGCTAAATGGAATGGATGGAGGAGTGGTGGAAACACAGATTCTGCAGTCAGCCTTAAAGCAGTTACATCAGTATATAATAGCACATCATAAGTATAACACCTACTTTGACGACTGAAAAAATAAAACACATGGTCCTTTCTGTCAGATTTTTAGATGCATTACAACTCCTGAACCTTGTAGAGCTTTGCCAAGAGAAGCAGCAGTAGCTTTTACTTCTCTGGGCCTTCCATTATTTATATTAGACAGGTCACACTGTTAATGTTTTAAATGTTAAAAGCACAATCAAATACTGACATCAGGCTAGCTGGAAATGTTTTGATGTTAGCAATGAGCAGCCCATACATTTTTAATTCAGGTTAGAGAAAAGAAAAAGCAAAAATCTCCCTCTAGTACTCCCCTTGCACTCTGCCAAGTAGTTAAATATGATTAACTTGGCATGCATGCACATGACCTTCTATTCTATTCAGATTAGTTATTCTAAGTTATTTCTGAAGACTCTTGTCTCTCATTAAAGTATTTCACAATATGATTCATTTTTCCACTTACTTTTAAGGGAAGACTACAGAAATATCCCTAAAACAGCATTCTAGCAAATGCTCCTGAATTATGTAATTCACTAGGTTCAACTCTACTGTTACAATCATTTTCAAGGAAGACAGATATAATACATTATCATTACAGCTACACAATCCTGAGTTGAATTTTCCTTTGCTGAATTAGTAACACTTTAATGCTGAAATTGATCTGTTTTAAAAACCTCATGTGAAAGGTTTTTTAAATACCATACATGCTCGGGTTCTTTATTTTAAATAGTTTAGAAATGAGCTGGTAGAAACGGGCCTAAAAAAAGTCCTATGGTCGCTAATCTAGCATTAAGTACATGTTAAAGAACACCAAGCATATTTCCAAGTAATACTTGTGGTGTGGATTTAGATCTGCAAAGACCTGATATTTTGTCAAGGGTCCAGGAAATAATTTCGAAAATTTATTTATAAAACAAAATGAAAGATGTTTATTTCCATGTGGGATGCCTCTAGAGAAGCTGGCAAGTAACAAGTTTATTAAAATCACAAGTTCAAGGTACTTTTCTTGTTGACTGTAAATAATCTCCCTGTGAGCCAATTAAAAGTGTGGAGATCAAAGGCCCAAGAAGCACTATAAAAGCTGGAATTACAGGGTTAAGGGAAAGCCTCCACAGGCTCCTTCAATACATATAATTTCCTCTAGGCACCCATTGACTGGGTGAAAGAGTGCAGACAAGCATTTTTTTACTTACTTTGGAGAACAGCAAAAACCAGCACCCACACTTTAAAGGACAACTAAATAGGCAGCTTCATCTTATGCACAGTCAGGAATTATTTTAGTTGTGAAGACTCATCCAGGTGAGAAAGCTAAAAGGGAGCTGGGATGAAGGCACAGAATGACTTACGGGCTTCTCTGTTGGGAAGTTGTTAAATCTCAAATTACAACAGTTTGTCAGTGCATTTCTTCTCTGTAACAGCTTGCCAAGATCGTTCCTTTTCAAGGCACTAGTCAGAATAGCTACCAAAGTGTATCCTAATGCAAGGCTTGACTACAATGATGATCTCTGCACACATCACCTTCAAATTTGAAGAGTGAGTGGGGCGTTACATTGAGTACACAGAGCCCTACCAGCATGTCTTTAGCCAGAACTTAAGAGGCTGAGTTGTAAGTCACACCACTGTTTACCGACCAACATCTGGGCTGCTTGAGTTTCCTTGCAATGCTACCTTACTTACTCTCAGTAATGAGCTAAGTCCTGTTTTAAGACAGAAAATCTTGATTTTTAAAGTGGGTCTTCACTGCTGTTCCCTGCTAACATGGGGACAGATTCTGAACTTGCTCAATCTGTCCTCCTTTATTTCACTGTCTTTCCTGGCACCTTTTATTACAGGGTTGGACTTCTGGACAAGCTTTCATTATTTGCTCTGACAGATAAGACCATCAGAATGCTCACTGTGCATAGGCTTTAGTTCTGACAGTAAATGCAAATTTTCATTTAAAGACACCTAGAGCACGAGATGGAGCCCTTACAGTAAGAAAGTGCAACAAACTCTTTCACAGCAGGCGCAACTGTATTCAAAGCTCCAGCCCACAGACGGAAATCCTGCCTGCATGCTCTTGCCGCTGTGTACTTTCACTACTGACAAAAATCACATTCCCACATCCACCTCTAGGGCTGCTCCCCCATAGCAACCTTGAAGAAAGTCTGGAAGAGTCCTCCAGCTGTGCGGCAGCCCTTGCTGGGCATCTCGCTAACTGTCAGTGGAGCACTGTGCCCAAAATCCTTATCTGCGCCTAAACAATCTTGCCCCATGTACAGAAAAAGGCAGAGCCTTGCCTGTGTGGCCCTGGGCTGGAAGTAATATGAGGACAGTTCAGGCAAAGCGCTGGGATGTCTAGAGTCACATTGCTGGTGGGTGGTGTGGTCCTAAGATGGGCTAACATTAACCTCGGGGCTTCGGCACTGTGCTTTGTGGCATAGCGTATATATGCTGTGTGACAGCTGGTTAGCCCATGGTGAGCAACACAATCAAACATAAACTCCCCTTGCCATGACCCTCTCAACAGTGCTGTGGCTTCTGCTGATTCTGCTACATATCACAGATTCACAGAATATGCTGAGTTGGAAGGCACCCACACGGATCACAGGGTCCAGCTCCTGGCCCTGTACAGCACAACCCCAAGAGTCACACCATGTGCCTGAGAGCATTACCTAAACGCTTTTTAGGTCAGGCTGGTGACTTCCCTGGGAAGCTGTTCTAGTGCCCAACCACCCACTAGGAGAAGAACCTCTTTCTAATAGCCAACCAAAACCTCCCCTGACAGCTTCAGGCCATTCCCTCAGGTCCTGTCACTGTTCACCACAGAGAAGAGATCAGTGCCTAATCCTCCTCCTCCTCTCTTGAGAAAGCTGTAGACTGCAATGAGGTCTCTCCTCAGTCTCCTCCAGGCTGAAAAGACCAAGTGACCTCATCCACTCCTCATACACCTTCCCCTCAAAGGCTCTACACCATCCTCATTGGCCTCCTTCAAATGCTTTCTTAACAATTTAATGTCTTTCTCATATTGTGTTGCCCAAAACTGCCCCCAGCACTCAAGGTAAGGCCACCCCAGTGCAGATCAGAGCAGGACAATCCCCTCCCTTGCCTGGCTGGTGATGCTGTGCCTGATGCCCCCCAGGACAGACTTGGCCCTCCTGGCTGCCAGGGCACTGCTGACTCATGGTCAACTTGCCAGGACCCCCAGGTCTCTTTCCATGGCACTGCTCTCCAGCATCTCATTCCCCAGTCTGTCCACACATCCAGGGCTGCCTCATCCCAGGCGCAGAATCCAGCACTTTCTCTTGTTGAACTTCATATGATTGGTAACTGCCCAGTCCTCTGGTTTGTTGAGGTCTCTCTGCAGGGCCTCCCTGCCCTCGAAGGAGTCAACAGCTCCTCCCAGTTTTGTACCATCTGCAAACATGCTTAGTATCACTTTCAGTCCTGTGTCCGACAACCTGGTGTGGAAGGAGCCACAGAAACACAAGAGCAATATAATCAAGCCTGAAGAAAGATGAAAATTCAACCAAAGCTTGTCTCCTGCAAAAGCATGCAGAGATTAGACAGTCAAATGAAAATGGAAGTAGCTCAAAGGGATTGACTGGTCAAACTAGAAGCATGTATGTACTTGCCAAGAATAGGACTCAAAACCACTGTGAGGTTTCAGAAAGAAGAATTAGGTACAGACAGATCACTAAGTAACATTGATACTTGAGCTATAATCTAAAAGTGTGGAGGTTGGAAAACTGTGTTTATATTTTGGAAATGTAGGTTTAGTAATCTGCTCTTTTGTCTGATCACATGAAGTCAATTAAGCCTCTTCATGCTTCAGTTCATTATGTATAAAAGTGAGTTAATTTCGGAATTCTAGAAAGTGTTTCCTTCCCTTACAGGGCTGTTGTGAGAATTCATGGATTGAAGATTTGGAGGTACTCTGGTATCACCTAAATGGATCTACTACATATGCTAGACTGAAATGGAAAAATGAGAAAGGCATAATCAGTATTGTATCAGTAAAAGTAACAACCAGAAGATTAGAGCAATCCAACTACTGTAAGTGAGGACACGTACTAAACTCCAGAAACGATACAAACTTATAACTTTAGCCAATTCTTAGTTTGCATAAATCTGTATCATATAGACATGAGAAATGCAAAAGAGGAAACATTTCTGCATTGTATGTAAAACTCATCAGCCAAACTATGAGAACGTAAAGCCACTATATCTGAGATGCAGCTAAATACTCTGAACAAAGTTACAGGAAGAAAATGCTACTGGTGGTTAATGCTGTTGTTTTCTGAAATACCCATGGGTAACAGAATTAATCAGGAAATGTGCTATCTGCAAGTTTGTCTTTGAAATTATTTTTTCTCAAATTAACCTTATGTGTTCAAAATGTGTACAAAACCAAGCCTGCAGCTGTCTAATAAAACTCAAGCCTGTACTTCAGAATGTGTAAGACCTTCTCAAAGACAGCCAGTCTTTCCATCATCACTTCTTTCACTATAATCCACCAGGTACTGTGTCTTTTATTGCCTTTTGCTATGCACTGTTTGCATTTAAAGCACTACATCAATATGAAAAACAAAGATGGTCTGTGCTTATCTGATTAAAATCCAATATAAATTATATGCAAAATAGGTACAGCCCACTGGTTCATGGCAGGCTGCCAGTAAAGACCTTCTGCGGCTGAAGAATGTGCACCACTGATTTAGGACTTCATCTATCTGCTATACTGTTACTTCTATCTTATTCTACTGTTCCCTATTACTGAATGTTCTTTCCCATATCCACTCTTATTCCTAAGTGGCCAGCTTAGAACTCCAGTTGTGTACTATCTGACACCAGACAGTAAAAAAAAAAAAGTTGCCCCACAAAGCATAATCACTTTGTGACTTGAGTAAATCCAATTCAATCTCAGCCTATAAAGTACACCAGTTCTCTCTCTCTCCTTGCTTCACTCTAAACTACAGTTACTTCAATGCAAATTCATTCCAGAAGCACTTTCCTGCCTCCTGGTCTCATCTCTCTGAAACTCCAGGTAAAGCAAAACTTGGGGCCCTTCTTACAGATCTGCAGGCAAAGCAGATTACCCAAAAGAGCTAACTCTGCATAACTAAAGTGCAGGGAAAAGTACATTTCACATGAAAACCCTAAACTGTCTAAGCATGACTAAAAAATAAGGCAATGCCACAGAAAATTCACAAGTTAGTTTTTCTGAATTTTCATACAATTTAGGTGATCCAAAACTGGGTTTCCCAAATGCTGTTCAAACACGATTATAGAATATATCTGTTTTGATCTGGCTTCAAGTCCCTGCATTTCAAGAAGTCCTCACTTTACCTTCAATCAAGGTTGAAATTTGCTCTCATAATACCTTTAGCCCCCTTTAGAATTGTTACATGCATTTGCCAAAGAGAAAAGAATTGGGGATTTGTCATGCACAAACTGGTATGTACAGTAACACCACTTCCAGTACATTTGCTAGAAATAGCTTGGTATTTCTACCCTTTGGATATTTCTAGGATTAATAACAAATTCAGGCCTGATCTCACAGTATTTAACTTCTGGGCAAAACACTTCTTGCTGATGTCAACAGGGCTGTGGTTTGACACAACAAACATCCTGCATGTTACAAGAAACTTTAGCAGTGACAGCAGTAAAAGGCAATTTCTTCCTTATCTCTTTTTGTGCTTCCCTTCTTTTCTTATCGTGATGAGAGCAGTAACAATATGGCAACCGTAACAAAGTGAAATAATGAAAACACAGATGATTGATTACTCAAAATGGGTCCATAAATACCATGATTACGTGGCGACTGTGGTGTTTGATTTTGGAATGACTTGAAGATCCTTGAAGGCAGGCAACAAAAAGTACCTGCATATCACAACTTTGGTACCCAAAACTCTGTGGCTACCTCAGATACCAGCAGGTGCACGTTACAGCAGAGACACAGAATACCTCTGTATGCCTTCAGACAGCAATACTAAACAGTGTCTTCTCCTTTCACTGCGGTGGTGTCTTCACCCCTGTGAACTTTATTTGCCAGTTTCCAGCTGACCTGCACAACACCCTGAAGCTGATTGCTATAAGAAAACTATGGTCAGAGTAACAAACACAAAGCATGCCTCCTGCCAAGTGGTAAGACTTTCTAGATCATACACTAACTTCCTCCACAACCGGCCAACATAACCATATTTCACAAGACATTAGATGCGTTAAGGGTCCAAAGCAAACAATACTCAGGCACAAAACTCAAGTGCCAGAGGTAGCTAGAGTAAACTTGCAGCTCCTCCAGGGCCAAAACTGCTTTTTCAGCAAAGATATCCTAATGTGATGCTATTTTTCTGCATCTATTCTCTGCCACCCCTCAAGACAGACTTGAAAAGAAGGACAGCTAGAAAACTATGAGTCAGACAGAGGTAAAAAGGTTAGTCTCTGGGACCCAGAAACCACAAGGATAGGCATCTCAGACATGTTTATTTTAAATGCTTTTTTTCTGTCTCCTTCTTCTCCTCCTGAAGGACTAAATGTAAAATGAAATCATCTTACAGAAGGACAGTTGCTTCCCCCCTATGCTCAATCATTCCAGTCACACTATGTTGTCCAGTAACCTGCATTGATAATTCCTCATGAATAAAATGCCAACATTATCATCCACAGCTATGTTGTTGACATGCGTTTGCTATTTCACTAAAAATACCATTAATTTTCTGGCTTCACAACAGCTGAGCTACTCCCCATTTGAATATACAAAAGAGTATTTTGTTTAAACCAAATTAAAAGCGTTCCAGTAAATGACTTCAATTTTGCTGGCTATACTACTTAGCGTATACTGTTCTATTTAAGCCTCTATTTTCTCATCTCTACCCCTTTAACACCCCCATCCTTTTCTCTCTGTTTTTTTTTCTCCCCTTCCCTTTTTATACTTAATCCTTTCATTTCAGGAACTGGATTTGCCCAGCAAGACATCCACAGTCAGAGAGAGCTTCAAAAACATAGCGCCAAGGAGTTAAGGCAATGGTGAAATTGCCTCTGCTCTGTTTTTATTCACCTGTTTGCCAAAACATATTTAGCAGTAAGGAAAGAAAGGGAAAGGGGAGGTAAAAGCACATACATGCTGAATACACCTTCCTTTTCCCATCCAGACAATTGCCGACATTCTCCATTTAAGCTGGAATGAAAACCACCATTTCTGCCAAGCCCTCCTGGCATCTCACCACTTTATTTGTTCCCATTTGTATCTAATGCTTTTGTCAACAGTTCAACAAAAGTCAAAGCAAACAACCCACTACAAACACTGAGGGTAACAGCAACAAGCATGAATCCTTCACAATTATCCAGCCCAGCTGCTCAGTGCCTGTCCAGACTGCTTTCATTTACAACAGTGTCAACAAAAGGCTGAAACCCAATAACTAGGTGGGTCAATACTACCACTGTAAAGCCTCCAGAGAAGAAAATGCTGTTCTGCTGCTTAACTGCTTCAGCAAACATGCAGAATAATTCAGTTAGATAGACAAGTGCTTGCCTAATCATTTGTTGTGTGAATTATTCAAGGCTTTCCCTTCAAACTACTAAACGATGGCTCTTCAAATATTTCCAAGGAACCAGATGTCCTACAGGAGAAAAGGGAACATTAGGCACATTCTGATGTAAGAGAGGGCAATGGCAACCAGTGATCTTGAAAAAGCATTAACACTTAGAGGATTAACGCCTTCTTACACCTTGCTTCTGGTATAAAGAGCACATAGCTTTTAACATACAAGTGTTAGACATGCATCAATTTACTAGCTGCTTGATCTCTATACAGCATAACCAAGGCTGTTGCATACAATTTTTCTTCCTTTTTTTCATCCAAATTGTAAAAGAATTCTCTCCAGAGAATATGTAAAGTGTAAGTAAAAATAAGCACAGCAGTTAGTCAGGTGGATGCAGAGAGGAAACATGTATTTATTCCCACGTATCTCTTCCTCCACTGCCCCCCATGCTCATTTGACATAAGGCAAATGCTCACTCGCTGTCCTCCAGAGGTTTCACATAAGTTCATGTTTACAGTTTCAAAGAGCAGGACAAAATAGTCCTACTGCACAGAACCCAGTGCTAAGCATTATGTATTTTACTTCAATTGCCACTTTAGTACGGGAAAGAGCCACCTCCAGATGTCTGCTTCCCTGATTTTGTTGGCTTTTGTCACAATCACTCCATTACATTAACATATTATTTTTAAACTTTTAGCAAACTTTAAGAAAATGGGCAAATTAGGTAACAAATGGTGCTTGTTTTGATTTAATCTCATTACTGGCAAGAACAACCCTGAGTATGAACAAATGTTTTTCCTAGGACCAGTTTACATATACATCACAGTGCAGTGTTGGACAGACATGTATCTTGAGCCAGAATACAATATCAAATACACTTATGAATATTTTATTTTTGACATCAACAGTAACAGTTGTGCACACGGAGTAACTAGTATTCCAGAGAGGATTCCTGGCAGTTTTAAGACTCAGAAAAAGAATAAGAGAAATTCGGTCTGTATGTCAAATTAAAGAACATATTTTTGTTTTTATAATTAGAATCTGCAACATATTTTGTTTGCAAAACATGCGGCTTTGCAGTGATTGCACAGTAGCAATCTCTGGTGTTGTGTGTTGTCAACAAGAGAGACTTCTTCTATCAAATAAAGTTTTCTTCCACTTTCTGCCCAAAACAATCATGAAACACTTGTCTACTAAATAGCAGCAGCTCCGTCACACTGTGATAGCCACAGCTGTTAGTACCCACTACAACCCTACACTACTTGGTGGGAAACTTCTGTTACATTTACTATTAAAAATCAGGTTATAGCTATTTGCAACACTGAACTTGTTTATTAGTATTAGCAGGACTGATACAGTCATTAGTAGAATTTGTAAAATTGCTTAAGGTCCACGGAGAGCAAAGACACAACAGAGAGGTATTGTACCACAGAAAACACCTGGTATCATAAGAATTGCAACTTGCACAGATTAAATGGGAAAAACCTCTGATGCTAGATACAACTAGAAATAGTCTGATGCTTGACACTCTAGAAATAATAGGGAAGAGAAATAACATTACAATTTTTGACAGTGTCTCCTCTTCCTCATCCAGCAAAACAGGAAGAAGCGTCGAAAAATGGCACCTCCAGTCTTTGCCACAGCTGAAGGTAATGCTGTTACCAGAAAACCTTCATTAAGCACACCAGAGTCCTACAGGTGTGATAAATAACTTTACTGCTTTCCAATACCTGCAGTGTGATACAAAGCTTTTAGGCTACCTAGATGGTGGGCACACACTGCTTTGCCTAAAGCAACAAACTGATCCTGGACAGATGCCTTTATGCTTAAAGTGGGGTGCCTTTGCTACTCTCATGTCAATTATGCATACTGACAGGACACTCAGAAAAATACTGTATTGCAAGGGAATGGCAGACAAAGGTTTCTCTAACTCCACAAGGTTTACTGTAATTGATTTTAAAGGGATTATTTTAAAATTATTCTTCTCATAAATTGCAGTATGGGACAGCAAGGCTCATTACAAAAATAGTAGTTGGAGGTCATGGCACAAAACTTTTCTCTAAGCAGGGGAAGAAAAGCAAAACATTAATTTCTTCCAGGGCTAAAACAAATTGCAGCTTGGTATTTTTAAAAGAAATGGAGGTGAGACAGAAGTATAGCATCAACAGATATGTCTTCAACAAACATATCTGGGAGAAAGGAGAAATATAAACACACAGGTACAATTACTGCTAGCCAGATACAATGATTTCCTAATAACTGGCACTGGAAGATCACAAGGCAAAGCTTTATGTTATTTAGGTCAGCACTGGCTTTTCAACTCAAAGCAACTAGTGATTTCTATACAGTCTGTCCGCTTTGTTAATATAATAAAAAGAGAAAAGGACTTAGAAATACGGTGCTGTAGCTGAAGAGTTTTAAGTTGTGTGTGGTCTGTGCCAAACACAAACCACACACCACTGCAGAAAACCCTTCTGGGGTTTGATGTAATTGGGAGACACCTCTCCTAGCCTTTTTTCCATATTCCTGCACTGCACCTCTGAAGAACATGTCAGTCTGACAAAGCAGAACCCTGCCAGCAAAATCAGTGTTATTATTTATTTTGATCTGTCAAGATTAATATAGCAAAGAAAATACTGTATGCCCTCTTTCAAACAATATAGTGGCTTGAAATATGCCAACTTCTCTGTATGGAGAATCTGTGATAGACAGCTCACCCAGTTAATGGAAAAAGGCACAACCTATGTTGAATCTTTTTCTTCTCCCACCCTGCCACCCCACTTACTCATAAGTAAGTATTAAGAATACTCCCACAGCTGCATTGACTGCCCTTGAGTGGCAGAAAAACAGAGGTGCAGCTGTGCCTACTAATATTCGTATGCAAACAAGTAGCACTGGACTGGCTGCTATACCTCACTTAAAAGCTCCCTGGTACTCTTTGATAAGTTTGCAGATCAAAAAGAAGTGATACAGAGCAATCTGCTGCCCTTTTAAGGCAATTAGCAGATTAAAGTGGCATTTCACTTCCAATACTTCACTGAAACACTGATTGCATCCAGCAATTGTTGATGATAGAACATTCACAGTGTTCCCCCTACAGTCCTCCCTGGGACTTGGTGGAGAGCTGGGGCAAGCCTTGAGCTGGCAGCCTGCAGTCAGAGCCAGCAGCCAGCACAGCTTCTGGAGCCAGACATGAAACCTGTACCCTGGTGCAATGCAGCAGGGGTGAGGGTGGCAGAAGGCAAGAAAAGAGAACACCCAGCACCTTCCATGGAACTGACAGGAAGTCAATGACCCCTGTGCTGGTGGTCTCTGTAATTCCTTCAGGAGGCAGTGCAAAATACCATCCCCAGGATTTGCATCTCTTAAGCATGGTTGTGGCTGGGCCTCTTGCCGGGTCAGCTGCCACATTGCTGACTTTTGCAACACATCTCCATTTCACGATTTGTATGAGACTTTCTACCCCTCAAGTTCTCATTCTACTACAGCCGCATGAGAGTGAAGCACGCGAGTGTGAAGTCCAGTCAAAATGCCATGTGGACACAAGAATTTATTTCGATTTTGCTCTCAGATTATTTTTTCATGTAAGACCGATGGGCCAAACGATATGTTAGCCTAGGAAAGTATTTTTAAAATTTCTTCCCCCCATGCATCCAAAGCAAGTCAACAGCATCCCAGTAAAAGTGACATCAAGCTGAATTCCTTCAATCCCTTCACTGTGGGAAGCACTGCTGGGGAAGGACCTAGCTACACTCAGTCTGCCAGGAGCTTTGGGCATCCCTGGGGTACCCTCCAGCTCTGGCTCTGTTGCTTCCAGCCAGCGCAGCCCCACCGGTGCCAAGGAAAGAACAAACTAAAAAAGATTAATTCGCAGATGTTCATGCATTTCACACACAGGGTGCCCTGTGGTCCGTTGCCAGGGCAACGGGAGACCACCAGCGCGCGCTTTATTGGCTTTATGAAGTGCGTCTCGGGGGCTATAGTCCGAGAAATGCTGCATGATAATCTTCAGTCTTTTCAGAAGCCTTGTTTTGTGTTTATCCACATTTAACCCTCTGAGTGTTATTAAGAGCACTGCTATGTCTGGCATGCCAAGGAAAAGCAGAAGCAGGATGCAAGGAGACAAGCACATGGACTCCATTTCCAGCCTAGAGATGCTGGAAAGCACATCCTCAGGACCTGCTCCTACCTGCCCTGCACTGAAGTTTTCACCCACAGCCTGTAGGTGAGCTGGCAGGTAAGCTGTTGTAGCGCAGACCTCAGTACAGCCGTGTCTGGGGACAGAACTGACACCAGGAAGTGCAAATGCAACGGAAGTGTCACACTAGACTAAAAGGTAAGTGTTGGCAAGCACATCTTCTCAGTAACTTCAAATTAAGATTAAAAGAATCAAGAGCATTACACCAACTTTCTAGACACATGATGTGAAAAACCACACTTCTATCTGGAACCCCAATATGTGACACCAGCAAACCACCCATGCCAAACCTTTACCAAAATTTATAAATGTACATAGAGAACTTCCCTTCCTCTCCTCACTCCAGGCTGTGCCAGGCATCTCTCCTAGCTGTCCTCTCACCAGCCAAGGCAGGGCTGCAGACAGGGGGAGGGCAGGAGGGAACAGGGGTTAAAATCACAAATGACACAACACCGCAAGCAACAGCAGCCGCCACTGACATCAAGCGCTAATCCAGCAGGAGAAGAGAGGGAAAAGGGGAGGGTGGCAGAAGGGATCAGTAGAAGAAACGGCTTGCATTCAGGAGAAAGAGCACGCAGAGACAATAATTTCCTGGGAAAAGCTAAAGCCTAACGAGAATTTACTCTGCCTCCTTTATTCAGACAACCAACCCTTTTGTGGCAGGGGCTTCCTGACTGACAGGAACCCAGGGCTCTTTAATAGGATTTCCATATTATTTCCAACACCTGCCTATAAGTTATTTGTTTACATTGAAGAAGGAGAAATTCTCAAATCAGGCATCTGCTTCTGGTTCAGGCATATTTTAGGAAACCATCTAGAAAGAAGCTTTGTTGCTATGGAGACATTTTTATTTTCTTCCCTTAGTTGGATGAAAAACATTAGCATTTCCAATTTTTTGTTCTTCAAAAGGCCAAATGTCGCTTAAGAAAAGACAGAACTTCTCAAATTGCTATGCAGAATAGGCTAATCGAGCTTTAGATATTTAATTAATTATTCAACTCAATTAGAGCTGTACCAAAGAGAGGCAGGAAACAGTGCAACTTTCCTGCAAACTTCCCTCAATGGCCAATTCCTGCTGGCCGGTCTAATTGCTTCTTCCCTCAAAGCACAGCTAAAACTTTGTAATTCATGTTGCACTCAGCAATCTTGCATAACAACTTGCAAATCAATCAGGCTACCCATTTCCCTCAACTGATTCTTAAATCAACCTAATCATCTTGGACTAGGAACATGCTCTTTTCCCAGTGCCAGAAGAGCAAAACAAATACTAATAAACTACTAGCATTCAGTGACTTCACCCATATGACAGAAACTTTAAACATATGTCATACATGTCACTGAATCCAGTAGGTGCATTCTTTCCCTCCCTTTAGCAGAAAATCTGTATGCCCAAAGAATCCATCAATTAATGTAAAAATAAGGCACGTTTCAAGTTACTTTGGACCTAAGGGTTTTAAAGACAAAATCAAAATGTTAAGTCCTCAAAAAAAAAAAAATTCAGAGTGCCAACAGAAATCTGTAAGTCAAAAACCTAGCCTGTGTCCCACTTTTGACAAAAATCGATACATTTTATTTTCTCCCATTACATTGACAAACATCTATGTAACTTCACCAGTGAATCTGTTCTTCATTCCAACTCATCCACCGTAAGTAAACTAGCATAAGACATGAATTCCAGCATCCAAAGTATGATTTTAATTGCATGCTTACAATGAGGAGAGCTTCAAGAGATAGAATAAACAAATTAATTTCCTCCCTTTACTTCTTTTCCCCCAGCTATTATATTGTCAAAGCCTTTGCGCTGGAGACCTTTCCACCCACCTCCTCATTCCAGCAAACTTCCTCTTCCTACTCCATGATGTGAAATCATAATCCTGTGTTATCAACATCACAGTCTGTTGCCATGGAAATAATTAGACATGACTGCTCAGGTTAGAAATTACAGCCCATGTTTGTATTTGCCTTCTGGGTGAAGAGAGCATCTGGACAGAGAATATTTGAGTTACCCTAAATCCCCAAGTGGCAATATAAAAGTTTGACAGTGGGATGCACTGGGAAATTTGACCAAATGTGGGTACAGCACTGAATAGAATCACCCCACGCTAACATGCAAAAAGATGTATGATAAGAGGACAGTGTGCCATTAATAGACAGAAGTGGGTACAAAGCTATTGGGTAAAAGCGCTGAAGCCATCAAAACTGGCCGAAGCAGCTAATTCTTTGATACAGGACTATATGCTGTTACTTTCATATGAATATGAATACTCTACACTAAATTAAACTTCCCAGATGACCTCCTGAAAAAGACTAAAGACATGACACTGCATGAATGAAAGAAATTTAAAACTCAGTTGGGATGGGGGTGAGAAAAGAAGAAAAAAACACAGCAGGGAGATATACACCTGAGGTTCGGTTCTGTGTTTCAGAAGTCTATTAAAAACCACACGGCTTGAATGACATACTACGAAGTTTAGCCATGAAAAGGTTATTAAGAAAAAAAAAGCAGTGCCAAAAAATCAGCTCCATAAGATATACTGAGACAACAAACAGGACCTTGCTAATTAGTATTTGTTCTGCTTCAGCAGACAGTTACTGGACGAGACTGCAACAAACAAGCATGTCTTACCCAATCACATCATTAATTCACTCACGTTCACCACCTGAGGACCAGCTATGCCCCACAGATATTTATTCATCTGTTCCACAAACAAACAATTACAACACATTTTCTGGAATTAGGGCACCTGTTACATTCGGCACAGCTTACACGCCCAGAGGCAGATATCAATTAATACTGAGAAAATTACTGTATCAGAAGCCAACAGAAATTACTCATTATTATTTAGTAATGTTACCCCCAAAACATCCATGAACATCAAAAACACAACTCTTGAAGAGCAGTCTAGTTCAAATCCACTCTGTTTAAAAATACTGCTTCATCATAACAGCAAGCAAAATACAGGCAGTGCTTCATTCCTGAGTGGCAAAAGGTACAAACAGAATCCATGACACGAGTCTGGATCTTAAGGAGCCTGTGAAGTGGTTTTTAGCTGAATGGTGATTAATTGGCCAAGTAACAAAATGATCAGGAAATAAATTCTGCCAATTTCTTTAATTTTATAACAGCTAACTATATTTTTTGGCTTGTTTAATACACACTGAATGCAGAGATATTAGGCAGGACACTCATGCCACTACAGAAGTCCCATTTAAAAGAAACCTGACAATTAGGACAAAGGGCACAGAATACATCACAGTAGTTTGTGTGGTGTTCCTCTATCAGCAGAAGAACAAAATCAGCAACATAATTTGTTACCTTTGGTAATTAAATTTGGTAATATCCAGAAGTCTTATATGTTGGGGCATTTTTATTTTAAATTATCTTGTACCTTCCAGAAGTACATTCACACAACTCCTCCAAGCACCACATTACTCACAGATTCAGGAGTAAGCAGCTTACTCTTACTTACAACTAAATGAAAAGAGGTCTAAACACTTAATAGTGGCTAATAGCTTGAGAAGCACTGGAGCACCTGCTACCACAAATGTAAATGGAATGTGGGAATCGCATCCATCCACTTTCCCTGTATCGCCCACATGCGTAATTATTAGCTTTCACACAGATTAAGGCAAAAGTAATTTTATTTCTAAATTCACCTCAATTTGCCCTGACAGACTTCTCCCAATTCACCAGGATGTTGGCTAGAAATCTGCCCCAAAGCTGCATTTGATGCATTATTTCAGATCTTTTCTTCTGAAACTCTTTCTTTCCCTCCAGAGGAATCTCAAACTAGCTGTTTTATTCCTGTCACAAGATTGCAATTTTCAATTATTGGCACTTGTTGCTGCAGAAACAGATCAAAATGAAAGAAGTTTCCATCACCTTGGCAAGTCTTACTACAGGCACAGTCTCTGCCCCAAAAATCAGATGAAGAAAAGTACCCCAACAACCAAATGACAACCCAAAGAAACAAACCAAACAAGCCCAAAAGAAAGGCAATGCACAACAGGTATAAAAAGAACAAGAGATCTACATTAAAAGTGATAAAAAGTTACACATGTTGGATCCTGTGCATGAATTCAGATGTTTCAGAAGACTCTGAGGTTCTTGAACAATCTGTTCAGGGATACACAGGCTAATTCTGGCAGGCCCACAACCCAGCCAGCGTCTGGGAGCTCCTTCATTCCATTTGCTGCATTGAGAGTCAAGGGAAGAGAGTGCTAAGCACTAGACTGCTTTCTGTCAGATGGGGCTTTTATACACAAGACGTTTCCATAGCTTCTTCAAAGGGAATGCATTAGAGAAGGAACTGTGTTAGGCACCACAGAAACTTTTGCCACATTTGTCCCGGAGATGATACCAGGGCTGGAAAGAAGGACATGCCTCCCGCCCCAAGAGTTCTCACAGGAGGTGGAAAAAAACTTGTGCAGTGCAATTAGCAAGGAAGAATCCACTCAAAATAATGATCCCTTTTTATTTTCTTTTTCCTTTTTTAATAAAAGAATTTTTATGGCTTTGAAAAGGAGACACACCAAGTCCTCTGTGAAAAGCTGTTCGGTTAACTGCAGAGCTGTTTGTCTTTCTGTCTAAACACATTATATTCCCCCAGAGCCCTTAAGCCAGGGCTGCACTTTGAGCACAGCCCTGGCGCATGCCACCCATCCCTTCCTTTTGTCCGCTCCACAGCCTTGCCACTGCACAAAGAGCACTTCCATGACCCAGTTTACAGCGTTTAGAATTTTCCCACACTTCAAGCTTTGCAAAGAATTGGAGGACTGTATCCAAGAAGAAATCAAAGAGCTCCCAAAGCTGCCCTTCTCCACAGAGCTTGCTGTGTCAATGCTGATCTATTATTTAGGAACAGCTCCTGGACAATCTCATGTTACCAGATGATGATTCCTCAGTTTCAGCAGTGAACTACTCACTCCAGGGAGTGCTGAGGAGGATCAGGCCTAACACATCATATTTGGAAGAGTGATGCAAACTGCCTTTTCCCTGGCCTGAAAGAGGAGAGCCAGGACCAGCACAGCTATAGACAGCAAGTTTCAGTAAGAAAACTGCCCAGCAAATCCAAAGCACTGGAAGTAGTGGCGAGAAACGGGTCATTTCAGCCAAATTCCTTTCTTTGTGGAAATGGGTAGTGTACCTTTGTTATCTGAATTGCACACTAAAGCGTAAATTTACACTTCATGAGCTATTTTAAAATCCACCCTGCTTAATAATCTATATCAGCAAGAAAACACTTTAAAGTGTCTCTCACAATTAAACCCAAGCACAACCTTATATAAATCAGAATTTTGCTACCATATCAAAACGTTACACTGGGGCTGTATAACATTGCCCATATCCTCATTACATGCTACACTAATTACTACCAGCAGATTCAGAATTTTCTGCACATTAGAGGCTTTTAGAGGAGCTATAAAAAATTTCAGGCATCATTAATTTAAATTTGTATTGAAATTTCCTTTTGACAGATGGCCAAAAATTACTTACTATTTAGAGTACCAGAGCCAGCCTGTTTGCACATTGGAAGAGGAAAGGGAAAAATTAAAAGGAAGAAGGAAATTTATGTCACGTTCATTACCTGTTAAATGTTAAGGAGCATTATCCTGAAGAATAAATTATTTCATACAAGCACACAGACTCCAGCTGGTTCTGGCTGACAAAAACTGTCTCAAGTCACACAGCAGACAATCATAAAAAGCCCCTCTTAACCAGGAACCACTTAGGGGAGGAGGGATCGATTGAACAAGCGACTAACTGCTACTCTGGGCATCACTGAAAACATTTAAGGAAATTAGCAAACTATTTCACCTTGCAAAGCTGGCAGTAAGCCCCATAATGCTGACACACAAGCCAATTCACAACCTGAGCACCGTGCAAGACAAACATCTACTTATCATTTCAAAGTAAACTGCACAAAGTATATGCCCTTCTCTCCTTCTGGAAGCTGTATGAGTAACAGCACTTTTGAATCAATTCCAGACAAAGCCAGCCTCTTCAGTACAAATGCTCCCCCTAACATCCATGCCAGCATAAACACCCCAGCACCTCACAAATGTTACAGAAACATGACTAGCATATATTGTTTAGAAACAGTGAATGGCATGTATTAGCAGTTCTCCTCAGTCTCTTTCTTGAATGAAATCATCATGGCTCCAACTGTATAGGTAAGCAAACTCACTCAAGAAAGCAGGTATCTGCCCCACCTGCATTTGTTAGATGGAGTGTAGGAAAAAGGAAAATGGACTAAACTTATCTGTTCACAGCGAAGAGTGGGTGTTCTAGGGAAATCATTATTAATGTGTGCTCCCGCCTCGTCGCATAAAGCAGTAATAGCAGTTTCCAGCCCTCCTGACAAAGAGGCTGAAGTGAAATCCAACACACTGTTGTCTTATGTTGCAGACAGACAGCTTCAGTGCCTTTGCTGCTCATGGTGAAAGCTGACAGTTCCTGTCAGCTCCTGGTTGTTATGCAGAGCTATGTGGGAAGCAGAAAAACTGACAACTGTTGGCTCAGTTGAGCTTGGCTGGGACACGTCAGGGGTGCCAGCGGCAGAACGGGTGAGCTGGGATAGGCTGTGGGACACATCCCCACCTGCAGCTGCCAAAGAGGCAAATGTGTCAGCCCTCGTGTCAGCCGTGGATGGACAGGTCTCTGAGGGGGGCAAAGCCTGTGCCCAGAACCATGCTTCTCCCAACACCATCAAGAGCACACTGGTAATATCTGCCTGACAAGATCCTGCTAATCTTGTCTAATGCACCCTAGAATCGTTCTGTGAACATCTCTTCCATCACTTCCCCAACCCCAAGAATATATTATATCTTCCTATAAAAAAACACCACTAGAAACTTGACAAACTGTTTCTAAGTGCTCAATAAGGTTGGTATAGGTCTTTCCATTTCTAAGGGAAGTGTTAGCTTTCTTTTCACACTCAGCAGCACCTAATAAGGCTTGATCTTGTGTTTCTGAAAACCATGCAAACTAGGAGAGCAGACCCATCAAGGAAGAGGACAGGGCTAACACACATCTCCCCATCTGCAGCGTTAAAATCCCAGGAGTCCCTGAGATACTCTGGTGGCTATCAGTACAGAAAAGCATCACATGGCACTGAATCATACTTGCATCTATTACTGAATCCCCACAAGTATACAAGTTGCAAAGTGTGTTATTACATCTACTTATGAACACCACCTTAAACAGGATACAGGTATGCTGCAGAGTCACTTAGAATCTGAAAATTAATTTTTGGAAAAGGAAGGCAGAATCCTTCAGTACCACATTCATCAGGGTAGAGAGAAGGGCAGCTTACTCCTCTCCAAATACAGGAGAGCGCACCCCATGTCTCCCCCTGTGAGTGACAGAGCTCTCCTTCCTCAACTGCATTATAAGGAAATATCAGAACTACAATTTACAGCCTCCAAATGACTTAGGACTACTGCCTTATTCTTTCTGTCTCAAAAGCTTGGACACAGACCCTGGGCAGACCTTTCTTTCTATCCAGTAACAGACTCAATGCTGTTCCAGTAAACTCACTGGTCGGCATGTCACTTGCAATCCTTGCTGCCCCACTACCAGTCACTGCTTAAATGTGATACACAGGCTATGTAGGGTGCTGCCAATCAACACAAGCATCACAACCCAGTTCCATTTTGTGACTTTTTCCACCACTCTGTGCTGCACTTCAGAGTGCAGTGCTCACGCAGCTCTGTTGAGCTACCCTTTACACCTACGAAATGGAATCCTACCTTGATAGAGTCTCTGTCTGCATGCAGAGCAGCCCCCATGCATAAGGAAGGGGAGATATGGTGGCAGGGGATGGGCATGTGGGGGAAGAGAGAAAGAGAAAAGTACTAGTTAGTTTACATAAAATTATACATTTATCATACTCCAAAGAAAGAATCCCGATGTCTGTTAAATAATAAATTGCACAGATGTTAACTGTTCTGTACAGTTAATTATTAATGCTATACAGCCAGATTTATAAAACTGGATTTCTAGAATTTGAACACAATTTCTGGCACTACTAGATAATAAACACTACAGTAATTAGCTAGGAACTCTTCTGAAAATTCCTCCCTCCCGTTTGCTTGTTTTAAACAGGAGAAAAGAAAAAAAAAAAGAAGGAAAATGAAGCCACACACTCCCCTGGCAGTGCCTACCTCTTTGGTGATCATTATCATGGTGCTTCTTCTCGTCTTTAATTGGAAGGTGGGACTGTCCCCCCAGTGCACTGGAGAGTGCCAGGAGACCAGCACTGCTGCCAATGGGTGGGATGGCTGGAGGCTGCAAACCCGAGGGGTGCGGAGTGAGCGGCACGGGAAGACCATGTCCATGTGACAAGTGCTGGGCCTGGAGTTGTTGCTGCTGTGAAAAACAAAACACAGATATTGAATTTGTTCAGGGAGCTGCGGATTGTCTGATTGATCACCCACATCAACCGTGACTGATCAGATCAATCAATGCATCTGATTGATCCAAGATATCAATGCTCACATCCTGGTGCCTTAAAAATGTCCGGATGTTTGGACACAACACACTTAGTAAAACTCAAACTGAACTAGAAAAGAACAACAATGAAAACTTAAAAAAAAAAAAGAAAAAAAAAGCAGCAAATGAATGTTACCATTTTTTTGACAGAGGCATTACGCTTTTTTCTTTCCAGTAGAAACGCACCATGTACGCATCTAATCAAAACATATGTAACTGTAAAAGCAGTTATATAATGAAAAAAAAGCTGAAAATTGAGAAAATTAGTGTTAAACAGTTCTCCCAGCGCTACTGCACAGCATGCAGTGAAAGTTAATTTGAAAGAGAAAAACCTGAATTAACAATCCAGAAAAGGAAACTGGTTGCAGCCACCGTTTTAAGCCCTTTAAGTGTCCTCAGCGGTACTTGAGCAAATTACTAAAGAAAATCTAATGTAGCAAGGCTTGGGTCCTCCTGTAGGCTTGCTCAATAATGCTGAAATAATTGGGCACTCTGTGCACGTTTAGTGATGCTCGAATGAAAAGCTAGAGGCCTGCCCTTGTACTCTTCTCTAGCTGCTGACTCTGTGTTGTGACAGGTTTATTTGAGTGGGACTGTGATGCATGCACCAGTAACTGCACTGACAAGAGTTTAAAGTCATTTTTACCAGTACACTGGCAACACATAGAGAAAGCCCTTGAGAGGTTCGAATTGGAGTGCTTGACCTCAACCAGGGCTGCATCAAGCTCTGTGCTATACTAACCACTGTGGGGTAGATAGACTGTTGCTATTCATTGGAAAGGCAGGGGAAAAAAACCCTGACAAATCAACAACAAAAACCAAAAAAGTGAAAAAGTTTAGTTAAATATATCCCAAGAGAGAACCGTTCAGGTCTAAGGCTTATACACTAACCATCTAACTAATTTCTGTTCATAGAATAACCAGATTACCTCAGAAATTTTATTTTAATTTTCAAGCAGCTATTGCTCAGGATAAATCAAATACTAAGTCCTCTAGGATTGCTCTCTCCAACCTGCATGTCTGTACACAGGACTTTAGAAGAAATAAAAACTTAACTTGGTTTGTGTAAAACCATTCCACTTTAAACTTTTAAGACTTAAGACCTTACTTCCATAAGGGTGAGCTGAAAGTAAAAGGCTGCAAGTCACAGCACACTAGATAACCCTTGCAACACACTGCCCACATACCTCCCTTGCCACCCCACCCTAAAAATACAGATCCTTCTCTTCTGCTTGGAAATAAACCTCATGCAGTGGAATCAGACAGGTAGTGGCCTGCACATGTCATCTAATCCAGATCAGTGCCCTCCTTTCCCTGATCTACAAGAAAGTTACAGGGGAATAAAACCACAAAGGAGGGTGGGGGGCAGACACCAAAACCAAAACCAATCAAACAAAACCCCAGAAAGAAAATTCTTCCAAGTGGAAGAAGAAGGAAAGGCTCAATCTTTTTCCTGCTTGCAAACCCATGTAATTCCAGCAGGTGTTCCTTCTTGTAGAATGTATCAAACTATTTTGCTTGCTTGATGCACTTCTGGCAGTATGCTTCATTCTTCAGAATATTAAATTAACTACAATGAAACAAAGCAAGGGAAAATAGCGTAATGTTTAGCTTCAGGGTTTGAATGGGGCATGCCTGACTCAGGGAAGGAGGAGAAGAATGAGCAAAAAAGGGACAGACAAAATAATGTGTTCTGCTATCTGGTTTTGAATAAGGAATTCCCCATTCCTATTTGAGAATGTGCTATAAACCACTGCAAGAAGATCTCTGTCTGAATCTGACAGTGGCTTAAAGCAAAGATTTTGAGAAGAGCCTGAGAATAGCAACAGTGAGCTTTCCCCTTGTTAATTACTACACCGTCAGCTGAAGAGGAACACTCATTACACACTACTGTACAATCCATACAGATCTGCCTACTGACCTACCCAATTTGCATTATATGATCTCCTCTATTGATATAGGATGGTTTCCAAAGAGCTGGAAGAAAACCGCACTGTGAATGTAATCCCCTTTTTTACTGCTCTTGTTGGGAATCTCTCTATATAGCTCAGCAAGACAACAGCACAGACTGAAGCCTGGATGTACTGAATATCATTAATGATTCTCAGAAATAATATGGTCTTTAAGAGTAGTAGCCTAGCAGCTTGAGATCACCCAGAACAGCTGGGCTGCCCCATTCCCTGTTGGCCAAGAACTGATGTGTTTTCACTGCAAGTTGAATTGCAGAGAACTCTGAAAATAATTGCAGAGAGTGAGGAATTAAAAAAGCAAACCCAAACCTTCCTGCCATAGAAACTTTTCTGAAGAGACCAAGCTTTTCAATTAAAAGCGATGGGAACCTGATAAGAACATGGCCTCAGAAGTGACAAAGTGTCATTCACTGATATAGAAGAATTTTGGTGTCATAAAGTCACATTGTAACAGCAGAAAGAAAATGCTTTGGTATGAAAACCAGACTGTTAAGTAAGTCTAAGCTAACATCCAAAATTCCAGCATAGCCCCACATGCCTATGCCACACAAGGGTAATATTGTTGCATGCTGTTAGATGGGGTGGGAGTAAAATTTCAACAACAGGAGGAGGATCGTGGATTAGGACTGTACTGGTATGGGAAAGACTATGACCTCCTCCAATACAACATGCAATGCTGAACACCAAAAATGAGGCACTGGTCCAAAACCAGAAAGGAACCAAATTCAAGTGAAACACTGGGCAGGCTTTTGCTCTCAAAATATAGAAGGGGAAAAAGAAATAAAAGCATATAATCACATAGTTAGTGCTGTTTGCTAATAAGCCTAGTCAAGAAGGTAAAGACAAAGTGACATCTCTGACTGCCACTCCTAAACTTTTCAAAACTATTGCTGTATTCAAACACCCACACATTGACAGCTCAACTTTGTTTTTCCACTGCTTATGGGCATCACTGGTGAGCGGCAGGTAGTCTACACGCAGCTATTTGTTTAAATTGAAAGTTATATAAAAATGGGCAATTCCTTAGCCCACTGGGCATCAGATTAGTGCTACAAAGTGGTAAAAACAGATGATCTTGTCTAGTCATCAAAATGCCAAAGTTATGGAGGAGTCAGACAACTGATACATACTCTCTACACAAAGAAATATTTCACTGTGAAAGAAAGTTCACACTTGTTTCTGCCTGTAGTATGAATTCAGATCATGAAATTTGACACAATTTAAAAACTTGCAAGGAAAGCCTGAAAATGAGACGACTGAGCAACCACATAATTTTCTTGAAGTTGCTGTAATGCCTTCTCTTCCCCTTCTCCATCTTCTCTTTAATTTGTTATCTTTGGTCATGTTATTTATGAACTCGTAGCATGTGTAGCATGTTGTTAACTTTAGACAATCTCATCACAGTTGACTACAGAATGTGCAAAGTCAAGCATACATCTTCAGCATTAATGCATAATAGGTGAAAACTTGGAAAGGCAGACTTTATGACGCTGTAAATTTTCCAGAATTATTTGAAAATAAAACCAGCAACAGTTAGCTACCAAAAAATATACCCTATGGAATTACAAAATAGACTGCAATGTTTTAAAGGAGCATTCAACACACACAAAATACAAGAGGACAGGATAAACACGGCAATCAGAAAGAAGCCAAAAAACAAGACTGCATTCTTTTTAGTATTAAGTTTAGAAAGATGATAATTTAAATCAGCTGAGTAGCAAAAACTGAAGTAAAGCTTTCAAAACACATTAACACATGTCAAATAAAGATAACATCTGGCTGCTACTAATGGTATTTTCTTTTCTGTATATTCTTCTAGGCCATCTAGAGTGAGGAATAAAATAACTCACAAATAGGTAAAAAGAGTTGGCTGAAGGTTTTTATCTGAGTAACACTAATTTTTAGAACCACCATTCTAAATGTTGATGCTTAGCTTAATTCTTTTCCCAACACATCTTACGAGATCAACTTTTAAATAAAATGATGTGATAACAAATCCACTAACAAATTAGCTTCAAATGCTCTCTTGTTATAGTCAGCACATTCAAAACCTATTTTCCTGGAAGAAGTTCAAGTTTTTACTGGATACTTTCCAAGCAGCTCTGTGTTGCAGCAATCTACCACTCTCCCTCTTACAGACCCTGAAAAGTCACAGCCATTACTCAAATAACCTGAACATACTACTCTAACCTGAAGACATTTCTAATGTTAACAAACCAATGTCTCAAAAAGATGTTTTCTCTTTCATATTTTTACACACGTTCACTACTCATATCTGCAACACTGCTGGGAGAGGACCTCAAACAATCTGAATCAAATAGCTTCACTGTTTGTTTGAAATGCGTTAAGTGATGTGGTTGGTTGCTCAGAGTGAATCATTAGTAAGATAAGCATACAGACAAAACAGAACCCAAGATGAAGAGGAAACAAAGACATAAAGACAATGGCTCAAGAGTACACAATATCAATGTCAGTGGTTTGAAAACCAGCAAAGGCAATTCTTTGGCACACACAGTTGTGAGTGTACTTAAGATAATACAAATTTTTATCTATCAGGCCTGTTCGCACCCTTGATGTGATCTGCGCTGTTTGTACTTCCTTTGTACTGTTCTCTCTTGGGTGGTAGATATTTTAAAAAAAAGTTTTTCTGATGTTATGATACGAGACAGCAAAACAGCCTAAAAAGAGAGTCATACAGCAGTTTCTCCAGTGGAATGAATCTGGACTTATATGGGTATATTACATATAATTGGTTTGCATGAAGAAACAGTGGTACTCGTGTACCGTAGAATAAACTACTACCCTTACTTTTTAAAGGGAGAGTGAGCATTTTGAAAATTATTGCAGTGGCCGGAGTAAAAGGAAATATCCTGGTAGGAGTCTTGCTATAGACTACCAAGATGAAGAGGCATATGAAATATTCTATAAGCAGCTGGCAGAATTCTCACAATCACACACCCTTTCTCTCTTAAGGGATTTCAACTTACAAAGTGTCTGATGGAAATACAACAAAACAGAGAGAAAACAGGAGGTTCCTGGAGGACAATTTCCTGACACAGTGGGTTTAGCAGTCAACAAGGGCTGGTGCTCCACTGGGCCTGCTGTTTGTGAACAGACAAGTACAAGTGGGAGACGTGGTGGTCAGGGGCCATGCTTGGCCCAGCCAGCATGGATTTATGAAAGGCACATCCTGCTTGACCAACCGGATGGATGAGAGAAAGCCTGTGGATGTTGTCCACATGGATTTTAGTAAAGCCTTTGATACCTTTTCTCATAGCATTCTTTTGGAGAAACTGGCTTTCCATGGTATGGATGAGTGCACTCTTTTCTGGGTAAAAACTGACTGGATGTCTCGGCCCACAGTGTTGGTGAATGGAGTTACAACAGCTGGCAGCCCAGGGCTCAGTGTTGAAGATAGTTCTGTTGAACATCTTTATTGACAGTCTGGACAAGGGGACTGAGTACCCCCTCAGTCAGTTGGCAGATGACACCACGTTGGGCAGGAGGGTAGGAAGGCTCTCCTGAGGGTTCTTGACTGGATCCATGAGCTAAGGCTAATAGTATAAAGTTCAGTAAGACCAAGTCATGACAGCCCCATGCAGTGCTACAGGGCGGGGGATAGAGCAGCTGGAAAGCTCACTGGTGGAAAAAGACCTGGGAGTGCTGACTGACAGCAGCTGAACATGAACCAGTGTGTGCCCAAGTGGCCAGGAAGGTGGCCAGGTGGCATCCTGGCCTGTATCAGCAATAGGATGGCCAGCAAGATCGGGGAAGGGATCATTACACTCCCACTGGTGAGGCAATTCCTGGAGTGCTGTGTCTAGTTCTGGGCCCCTCAATTCAGGAAAGACATTGAGGTGCTGGATTGTGTCCACAGAAGGGCAACGGAGCAGGTGAAGGGTCTGGAANTTTTTAAGAATCAAATGTCAGGCTACTTGCTCCCTAAGAATCAGCAATTTCTGTCTTTGAGGATGCTGATTCCACAGAAGGAGAGACAGCTCTACTGAGGAAACTATGGGGGGAAGGAAAAAAAATCAATAGCTGTCATTAATCAGAACAGGAGCATTTAGAGCTCCTACATAAATAACAAAGAAACCATCACAATCATATCTCTACAAATTGCTTCAAAGATCTTTTAAGTGATCTAGGAACAAAAAGTCATCTCCCAAATCATATTGTGGGATGAAAGGGAATATATGCAGAGCACATTTCCGTTCTTAATCATATATATGGGAACATCTGTCAGGATACACATTTCACCATTTGTCCTCCCCTCCACTCTTACAACTGTTTTTCACTCAGTGAAACAGCATAGACAGAGGACAAAAAATTAATACAACCTACTAAAAATAAAAGATTCATGGCCAAAAAATGGCTAGAATCTTAATAAGGGAAAAACCTAGTCCTCTGCAAAAGGCTAAGTTCACCTTCCCACAGAATATTAGAGTTCAGTAGGTCCTTTTTCTGATTGCAGGNGTGAGGAGTGGCTAAGGCAGCTGGGGCTATTTGGACAGGGGGGCCTGTCTACAACAGCCTGAGAGGAGGCTATAGTGCAGCAGGAGCCACTCTCTTCTCCCAGGCAACTACTACTGGATGAGAAGAANATTTGTCCTCCCCTCCACTCTTACAACTGTTTTTCACTCAGTGAAACAGCATAGACAGAGGACAAAAAATTAATACAACCTACTAAAAATAAAAGATTCATGGCCAAAAAATGGCTAGAATCTTAATAAGGGAAAAACCTAGTCCTCTGCAAAAGGCTAAGTTCACCTTCCCACAGAATATTAGAGTTCAGTAGGTCCTTTTTCTGATTGCAGGACTTCACCTCAATTTCACACTAGAGGTGTGAAACTCTTCAGAATCACTTTCTATTATCATTCAATAAAGGTCAGAAATTCCTGCATAAATCATGTAACTTAAAACTCTCTTCCTTCTCCCCCACCAATTTCTATCTAAGGTAAAGAAAATCCACATCTGCCAGAGAAGGCAGAAAGCACAACCCATTAGCCATGTAACTCAAACTGAAAGTGATTAGTTTTGTTTTAGTGCAGTTTCCCAGTTACAGCGGCTTTGATAAAGGAAGGTCTTAACAAGGATCAAATCACGTGAAGTTGTAGCCCCAAGACTATGGAAGGACAACTTGCTCTTTTTGCCTTAGCCTCTTTCAAAAGTATAACAGGGAAAACAGTACTCCCCCCTTCCACAAACATTCCTTGAGTAAGTTCATCAGTGTTTGTGATGCATTCATATACCTGTCCTGGGTTTGCCTTTAACTCANAGAACCACCATACCTGGAAGCACTCAGAAAAACTTCTGGATGTGGCACATGGAAACATGGTTTAATTGTGAACACAGTGGTGCTGGTCTAATAGTTGGATTCAATTATCTTAGACATCTTTTCCGACATTAAAAAATTTCTGTGATTCTATGAAATGTCCAGAGATTACTGGAAACTCTAAATGCTNTTAAAACTCTCTTCCTTCTCCCCCACCAATTTCTATCTAAGGTAAAGAAAATCCACATCTGCCAGAGAAGGCAGAAAGCACAACCCATTAGCCATGTAACTCAAACTGAAAGTGATTAGTTTTGTTTTAGTGCAGTTTCCCAGTTACAGCGGCTTTGATAAAGGAAGGTCTTAACAAGGATCAAATCACGTGAAGTTGTAGCCCCAAGACTATGGAAGGACAACTTGCTCTTTTTGCCTTAGCCTCTTTCAAAAGTATAACAGGGAAAACAGTACTCCCCCCTTCCACAAACATTC
Organism: Drymodes brunneopygia; assembly: GCA_013400955.1. Lineage (NCBI taxonomy): Eukaryota > Metazoa > Chordata > Aves > Passeriformes > Petroicidae > Drymodes > Drymodes brunneopygia. Next base: position 376,851 of record VZTZ01009372.1, read on the forward strand.
CTTGAGTAAGTTCATCAGTGTTTGTGATGCATTCATATACCTGTCCTGGGTTTGCCTTTAACTCAGTTTTTCTGATGAGAAGAAGATCAGGAAAAGTCAGTCTTGGAAGCGATCTATGAGGCAGGAAGTAGTACAGCTTCCTTCCTGGGAGACAGAACCAGTAACCAGCTAGTTTTGAGNCCCCACCTCAGAGGGAGCGGGGAAGAAGGGGGTTTAGAGCTGCAGTTGAGCCCTTTGGGGTTCAGACACAGCTGGGCCATAAATTCCAGCCATGGCCAGGCAGGGCCGAGCCCTTGCACTCCCTCCCCCTCAGCTCTGACACTGACATTCTGCTCAGGCAGCGCAGGCAGACCCACAGGATCATTGCAAGGCCCAAGAGAGAGAGCAACCCTCTCCGTGCCCGGATGAAACTTGCAGACACCCATCCTTCTCTGCACAGAGAAAGAAAGGACATGACTGTGAAAAATTCATCATGCAATAAGCAAGTAACTGTCTTGCTAATAAAAATCAAACATTCTGAAATATCAGACAACATAAGTATTTAAGACCGCCTAAATTCCTTCTCAATGGATGGACTTAACATGTGGAAATACTCTACTTATGCAGTACTTCACTGTCCATCCCAGTTAAGTGCTTTGTCCTACATTTAGGATTGAATACATGAAAAGAACTATCTGAAGCAACACAAACATTTAACTGATCTACTCTATAATACAGTCCTGGTCCTCAATCATTGCCGTAGGCAGCACCCTACAAAGTGTGGTTGGGAAGAAGTCTAAGTGGCAAATACATGACTTTGTTTAGGGGTGGTATCAGAACTCTTGTAGTATGAAAACATGATACAATAGCAACTGTCTTTAGGCTATACTGTACAGTAAGGATACCTATTTAAATAGACAGCATTGTCACTGAGTACATAAACATTGCTGATTTTGCAGTCATGTAGTTTTGGAAAATTCCTGCCTTCACAATAATTTAAAACCAAACAGATAGACTTTTTCTTTTTTTTTTCTAGAGAACTGGAATAAGGTTATCACTGAAGGCAATCTACAGCATATAACAGACCAAGATGGAACACAGCACATCTGTATTTGGTTGGCAACAGCTTCCATTCACTGGAGTACAGAGCCCACTGGCAACAGCAATGTCTCCATTCTACAGTGTGTGAAGTGAAGCCATACAAATGTAAGTCATAAATAAAAATATTGCATATGTTCATGCTACAGAATATCACGAAAATTCTCCACAGGACTCTTAATATCTGCACTGATTAATCCTAATTTAAAAACCAAAAAAGATACAGTGGTCACATAGCTTTGGTACCAAGGTTCATGAAACCTTGAGAAACATGGAGGCTAAAGTCAGCTCTTCTGTCTGATGAGAACGAGTGTGTGAGTGTACTTAAGACAATACAAATTTTTATCTATCAGGCCTGTCATATGCATTTACTTAAGTATAACGAGCAAAGGCCTCTGGCACCAGCATATTGGCAGTGAGATGCTGTAAGTGGTCAGCACTTCACACTACAATGCTACTGACTGCTCATATAGTGATAGACCAATGTAAATTCAAGTAGCTACCACAGCTACTGAAAATAGGACAAAAAGTGGAAGACAGTGGCAGCTCACTCCAAGTGTAGCAACAGTATTTAAAATCCATCCTCCAAAATATGGAATGTGGAAATTACTTACATTCCAATTAATTCCCTCAAAAATCCCTAAAAAGATAATTTTCAGTTTCTTCAAATGAAGATGATGCTGCATACAGAAGAGATTTATTTAAATTAAGCCTCACCTTCAAGGTTCTCTCTGAAGCTGGCACATGGGAATAGGGGACCAAGATGACAAATTCATCAAAAATATCTCTTTGCAACCAAAAAAAGGGTGTCTTTAACTTAGAGACACTTCAGGTGAATACTTCAAAACAAAAAGTACTCACCCAAAAGCCTTCTATATCAACAATTCCTTCTACGAATCAATTTCAGGCAATAGGCAGGATCAAAATATTTGCAGGACCGTATCAGCACTCAATAAAAAGTCAGGAAACAAGGATAATTAAACAGGGTGCAGTGAATTTCTTTAGGGTACACAAACAAATATAACTCAAAGCACATAGCTATTAAGTCAACCTCTGCTGTCACCTTCCCACTTTAACAACCTGTGTGCAATACACAGCAGACCACCAACTTGTTTTACAAATTTTAAGCTTCAACCATTGCTTAACACACCTTTGAATGAGCAATACAGAAGGGCAGGAGAAACAAGGGACTGTTGTCCCCAGGCTACAACACACTTGTTCTGACTGCCCTCTCCCATCCTTCCTGGTGCTACCATTTCTGAATGCACTGGGCAGGAACGACTTTTCCATACAACAGTGTGTACTGGTTCAAGTAGAAAACCCTCACTCCTCCTCACAGTACCTGCCCACAAATGAGCCAGAAACAAGCCACTATGTGAGAGGAGCAGCAGACACCTCTGCATGTTAAGCAGCATTTGGCACCTGCAGCCCTGGACAAGGCACCACAGCAGTGACGGCAGGCACTGAGGCCAACTCTCATTTCAAGTTGTGTGTACTTATCTCCACCACACTGCTTTCAAACGCTTCTGTGCCCGTTCTCTAAACAGCTGTTGTACTCCATAGCTGTAAAACAATCACTCTCTCGAAAGCAAACAAAAATTACAGACCTTTTGAGGTAGGTCAAACAAGCACCTTGGCTGCAAACACAGGGTAGAAATTGTGACCAACAGTGCATTTAAGAAACATTTTAACATAGTAATTATATGTGACAAGACAGAAGGAGTCCTTTCTTCCAGTAACTGCCATTTGCTTATTTTTAAAGAAGATAATAAAAGTGGCATAATAAAACAAAATGCTTAAAAATTAAACCAAAGCCATTCTTTTTTCACTCAGATGCACAGAATGGTAAAGAAAAAGAATTATTTCAATCATTTCCTTAGTAATACACGTAATATTTAAATAGATTTAATAGTGCTGCTCCAAACCAATGAATTATGAGTTTAAAACCTATTAAAATGTAATGTTTTTTTCCTGAGCTGAGGGGAGAGAGATTTAAATTCACTGAATTTTAATATTTCAGCTTGAGCTGCAGGAGGTAGAGAAAGTCCAAATGAACTATTCCATCAGCAGCATTCAAGCATGAACATTTTAATCAGTTTTACTTCCTTGGAGTTCTCCAACACAGTTTACGCTGTCATTCTGAAAGCACTTAACACAGAGGGTGTGAAAAACCACCAAGGCTTGTTATTGCCTTCACAATTGATGGCAAATAATTTTGCAGACTTCCTATCATTAAAATGTCACTGCTAAAAATTGAGGTTCAGCATTTCTTGGGCTAAACTGCATTTTCTCTGAACACCATCACATACCTGTTCTTAAGTTTTTGGTACATTTATCTCTCTCCGTGTGATAAGCAGGCACACAAGCGTTCATTTCTGCCTTACTACCCAACTGTAGCTGAAAAATTACTATTTTAAACAGATAAAATTCTTAAAAAGTTACAAGTTAATTCCCTGGTTCCCTTATTAAAATGTAACCACACTCACACAGCATGTTCCAATTGTATAGTATAATGGATTAAAGAAAACAAGCCCCAACATTTTAAGGAAGCTAGACAACGCCATTTATTAATACAGGAAATGAAAACATCATTCCTAATTAGATCATGTTACTGATTTAAGGCTACGATTTGTGTGCTGTTCCAAGAATGCAATCTTGCAGATTCTAATGTAAAAACACAGCAGCACAACACATGACAAGATCAACTGGATATATCCCACTGCTCATCCTGGAACACCCAGCCTGGAAAGTCGCTCTGCATGTGCACTACAGACTGCCCTGAGCAAGAATGCTGCACCACACTGTCCACGGCAAACACCAGAGATAGACTCTAGATGCCTGCAGATTTACAGTCCTCCTGCAACACGCTTACAATATACACAGTTTTGGTTTAGTTTTCGTCACTGCATCTCTCCAGAAGATGATAGATGATATTTAACTTGTTTGAGCTCATCAACAGTTTTAAACTGAACATGACCTGTGAAAGAAGTCATTATAACTGTGTTTCATTCCATTAAACATAACTAGTTTATTGTCAGGAGAACAGGCAGTCTCTCAGGGTTGCAGGCTCACTTCAGTATTTTGCATTTAAACTGCATGGATCAGTGATTTGGTTCATTTACCAATGAAGATAGAATAATATTGCAAAGTTAAAAGGTGATTCATCAGATTCCATTAAATCAGAGCACATTCATACAAAAATATATACATGTGAAACACAAAGAGAGATATAATCTGTGCACCTTCAATTCTTTTCTTGTGCCACACTCCATTCTGGCAGTATGCACTTCTAACTCAAACCCAGAGATGCTCTGTTCGAACCAAGGGAGTTTAGCGTGAGTGAGGTGAACCGAATAGGATGCACCCAAAACAACAAGAGACTGAAGCTACAATTTTATTTCAAAAACTCAAATACCGCTTCTGCTTTTGTCTGATACACAGTCCAATGGGTTAAACAAACATTGGAATTTTTTAAAATACCACCGGGTTAAAAGGACATAAACCCTGTCAGACTTACTAAACAGAAAAATAACATAAGACAACATAATCAGATATATAAAAAAGCCATATTTTTAAATTATGTTCTTTGTTTCATTTTTATTGGTATTCACTTTACAAAGTATGACAAGCCTTTTCTAGCCTCATGCTACATTTTCAGACTTTAAATCTTTCTATGTGTGGACACAACATTGTGGGATTCTTGCAACATGATCTTAAACTTATTAGATAACTTGCATTCCTATTCAATTTTTAAAAAATTAATCTCTAAAAGATTACATAAGATTACTTCTCTTTGAATCTAATGAGCACTCAATTTCAGTCTGTATCACTCCTGTTTTACTAAAGTTAAAGCAAAACACACACAGTATTTCCTAAGTCAACATAAAACAGCTGAGTGAAAAAAGGCAGTAGAACAAGGTATAATAAGGCTTGTGAGGGAGGCAAGGGCTGGCCAGCCTTAATGCACAAACCAAATTCTGATAGTCTAGAGAAGTTTGAGACAATAGAATTTCAGTTAACATGAAAAGACAAACTCAGACAAGAAAAGAAAATTTACTTCTGTCTGGTGGGGGAAAGACCAACAGAATTACTGCCAGGCTCCCAGAGAAGTGTCAGATCGGTTTATTTTTATTCTGTGTGGTTTAGTGGTTCATGAAAGCAGGATAAACTTGAATAACAAGTGTGATGGCCATTATCTCTAACACCACACACTTTACATTTGCTTTCTTTACCAGAAATCAAATTCCTTTTTGCAGTCTCTTTAGTGTAAAACAAAGGTGAATGGCAAAAATGTGCACAGGAAGACTGTGAGGTACATGTGTGTGCACATATACACAAAACTACCCATGCATGTATACACACATGCTACAAATGCACATGCAGCACACATGTATAAAAGCTTTAACAAAGAAGCCAACCTTTAGCTACTTACTTTACGCAAAGAATGTTAATAGAAGGCAATATTTTTGGTTAGGTAATGAAAACTAATTGGGAAATTATTCATTTCCCACTCTCCCCACTGGAGCGTAAAAGACATACAACAAATGTTATTCATGATTCTACACAATGCGCTCTGATTCACCCTCTTCTTTCTAACGGGCACTTCAGAGGAAATAAGGGTTACTCTTTTCCATTTATAATTTCTAATTGACTACCAGTGCTTTCTTATGGTCAGGGGTATACAAAATAGAGTTAGAAACAGCCTATTAAAAACAAGCTACAATCAGACTGCTGCTCTAAACTACTGTCAGCAATGATCAGAAAGTCCTGATTTCCTTGTTAAAAGACAGAGGCATAATTGAACCAATATCTTCACTTCAGATTGATTATTTGGCGACCCTTATCCACATCTTCATTCAGCAATTTGAATTTTAATGAAAGTAAATGGAATAATTAGCATTTCAAAGTGTGTTTGATACACTGAATAAAAAAAGGAAAATACTTTTATGTATAATCTATACACAAAAGAAAAAGCATTTGGGAGGACGCAGAAGATACGAAGTACAGTTGTAGTGTCCGCATTAGAATAACTTATACAACTGCTTGCTCCAGCTGAATAATTATACAAGAGAATAACGTGTTATTAAGCTATGACTTCTCACCTTTATTTTATGTAGTGTGAACATGGCTTTCATTGTTATGTCTGTCTTCTCCAGTCATAAAATATAAACACTGTGGCTGCCCACACCTATAAAATCTCTGCACTGGGCTAATATCACTGGCAGTAAAGGTTTTACAAGAGATGCTCAACACACCTGTATTTCTAGATGACTAACAGCAGGACACCTATAAGCACACTGGGGATAAGTTGCTCTGCTCCTGATTTTGGTTGTATGGGTATTTTGGTTTTCGTGGGTGTGGTTTGCTTGGTTAGTTCAGTGGGTTGGGTTTTTTTTGTTGTTGCTGTTTTTTAAAGTAACAGCTATTTTTTAATGTAAAAATAAAAAATGTGTTTAATATTCAGAGTCTTGAACCAACCCACAGAAAAAGATGGAGGAAGCAGGGATGGGAAAAACTGTATCATATCAAGGCTACCTGTTACTGTGGCCGAAGAAGCAGCCTGGCAGGTGGTATGCAAAAGAAACAATGTTACTTAAGCAATACAACAGAAAACAAAAGAAAAAACAAATATGTAGCCTGCTTTGGGGAATAGATACAACACAGACATTAATTACCCCATTAGTCTTCTGGCACAGAGTAAGCAAAAGTCTTCAGGTAGTAACCAGATTTTATGAAGATCAAGCTACTGAACTTCACTGCCCACAACTTTTGCCCACCTGATGGAAATCAGTTCATGCAAGAAAGAAAGAAAAAGAAAAGCTATTTACAAACACTATCAGAGCTAAAATGGAAAGACCACATACCCCAATGATTGCGTTCAGTTCTGCCATGGTCACTTGTTTGGCACGCTCCACAGCCTGCACCACTTGTTGCTGGTGCTATAAATGAAGATCAGAAACAGAATAAAATTATTTGTTTTCTAAATTATTAGGCACAGATTCTTTCTTTTACTGTTTTTATTTGCTTTTCTAAGATATGCAGGACCTGAAGTAACTGTTCTCTAATAGACAGTCACATTGTGTGTTGATATGCAAAAATATATAGACAAGGGGAGGATTTTTAATTTTATGCCATTACGTGCTAGGAGTCACCTTTACTTCCCGAAGAGCTCTTTCACAACCTGGCTAAATGGGAAGCTGTCTTCCCTTTGCTCATCAGCACAGTGTGCTTTTGAATTTAAATGCCATCTTCAAATGTAAGCCTCTTTCCTTACAGCCATGGAAACTTTATGAATAAACCCCACCCAACACTCTGAAAAGCAAGGTATGTATTTTCAACATGCACATGGCACCCACATCACTGAAGAATATGCAGATTCTCCTCCTAGGTAAATTTCAAAGCAGCTCAACCATAAGAAAAAAAATTTAAAATGACATTCACAAATCTGTCAAACATGTGAAAGAGAACTAATTATTTCAATCCCCAACATGTAAATTTTAATAGCTTTAAAAAGTCCATCAAAAACACATGGTCTAATTAACAACACAGTTTACAAGCTCCAGTGGTTGCATTATCTCAGTTTGAGTGATACTGTATTCCTGCAGTAAATTCAAAATTGCTGTATGTTGAAAGCTGACTAGTATTTATTTGAAAACATCAACTACAAACAAAATAAAACTCTCATCTTGCAACCAGATCCATGCCTGTTCAGGCCTCCACCAGTGGCAAATTAATCTTCACAGGCAGCCTCGCAGAATCAGGATGACACAGAACAAATACGTTTAAGGAGGGGTCAGGGAGAACTGCAATAAGGTTGTGTGATCTGCACTGAGAGTGAGACATTGCTGATTTACAGCCACAGGTTGAACAGAGAAAGGAGGGAGGTCCTGACTATCTGGAGAGGTGCAAAAACTGTAACAATGAAACATCAGCTTTGCATCAAAGCCAACATCCAGATGTTTTTTGGCACAAAGTTTAAGGCAAAGGTTGAGAAGGTCCCTTTAAAAATTCAAGGTTGCCTTCCATGGCTGTGTATATGGCAGAATGGAGCCAAGGTACAGACCATCTTGTAAAGCATCTCCTCCTGTGCATCCTTAGCAGAAGCAAGAAGTTGCATAAAATAAAACGAGGACCGAAATCTTCAAGACCACCTCCAAAACAAAAGTAAGGTGAAGTGCATCAGGACTCCCCAGGGAGCACCCTAAGCCCCACTGGGGGAGGGGCCCTTAAAAAAGGGTGCTCCTACTTCAGGGAGACTCAGATTTCACAATTCTCAGTGCAGCACACAAAGAAAAATGGGATTTTCACTCACAAGCCTTCTTGATTGAAATTCTCAGGGCAAGGAAAAACAAACCTAAAAATCCACTCATAATTGTACGTCCCAGTTTTGGCAAGTACAGAGGTAATTTTTACACAGCAGCCATGAGGTGTGCATGTGTCTGGGCTATTCTATACCACCTCACCTCATTGCTTCAGGACAAAAATGAGGGACTCTTGGGCTTCCAGAAGGAATGGCTTTTGGTCCAGGAAAGCATGGCAGCTGAAGGGTCTTCCATTGGTTTTTGGTCCTGGGCTTGGTGAACAATTTTGCTTCTACATCAGCTTTGTATATTTTTGTTTTTTTGTTTTACATTGTTGCTGTTACTCTCTGTTTTCTTATCTCATTGCTGTTTCCAGTAAACTGTTCTTATCTAGACCCATAATCTCTGCCTTTTTTCTTCCACGGAGGAAGGTGGTGGGGGAAGTGGCTGCATGGTTTTCTTTTTAGTGGGAACATTAAACTGCAGAGTGCCATTCCTAAACAAATGACACTGTAAGAAATTTTGATCCCAACTAAGAAAAACAGATAAATGCAAGTAATGAAGGTCATGATTTGTAAACAGTCCTGGAAGGAAGAAAATGGTTTTATGGTTTGTTTGTTTGTTTTAAGCAAAGAAGAATTACACAAAGGAAATGACTGGAGATCAAGCAGAATACTGCTACTTTGGAGCTGCAAACAGAATCATAGAAGTCCCGTTTAGAGTTCTGCAAAACTATAGTGCCAATATAAATCAAATCTGCCACTTATAAGAAGACAATGTAAAGACTAAAAAGCAGATTGAACATCAGCAAGCATGTTCTGGATACTCAAGAAAAAAAAAATTAAAAATTAAAAATCCAGTGTATCTGTACCACAGGTATCAGAAAAAAAGGAAATCATCATATTCACGCACCAAGTTCCTGACAATCTGTTATCAGCTCCAGGTTATTATTTGTTAAGGATAGGTACAGCTTTCATCTATTATATAGCTGAAAGCCTGGTGACCCACGACTCTATATGTCAACAAGGAGATTATAAAAATTACACCACTATTTTCTGGTAGAAGCCATTCACATCATGGAATTTTTCATCAAGTCATCAAAAAAAACCCAGAAGAACAAAGGAGAGTTTTTAAGATATTTACTTTTATTAATAAAAGCATTTACTGAGAAGTTTATAGTTATCTTCTCTTTCTTACCATTTCACAGGCAATGCTTTTTGCACTGAGGTAAAGAAAGTTCTTGTATATATGAGTGTTCTATTCCAACATCAATTTATTTAAATCCTGTTCCCAGGAGAAAAAAAAACTTCTAAGTGATCTACAAAACCTGGCCTAAACCTAACAAAATTATTGTAGAAATTACTTCAATTTGCATCCAGGATTTGGAAAATAAGTCAACTCCACAAGAACTAGAGTGTTTTCTGTTCCCTTACAGCAACCACATTAGGAATAGCTCTCAGAAGAATTTGGGAAAAATGTTATTTCATTCTTAGGTCAGAGGAAGAGAAGGTGAAGGGATGGACTACCAAAACCTCACTTTCAGATTTCTGCCAGAACAGCCCCATAACCCATCTTTCATTGATTCTAACAGGTTTGGGATCAAGATTTCCCAGAGAGAAAAAACCCCAAGGGCTTAGTAAGATTGAACCTAAATTAGGTACAATACAGACAATTAAAACTCTCCTATTGCTAGCTGCCTTAACATTGATTTAATCTTCACCGGCGTCGTATGCAAAAAGACTCAAAATAGATGGTCTGCAATTAGCGTCTCCAACACTGCCAGCAACTGAGGAGGCACCTCCTCAGCTCCCAAAAAACCCACAGGGGTCATGCCTCGAGTGACCCTGGGGCTACTTCAAGTTACAGACACAAACCACACACTTGAGTGAAAAAAGGCACAGGAAAGCCCATGCAGGGCTTCAAGAGCTGTCTGCTCACAGCCTTTCTGAAACTGGGGCAGGCTGGGGCTCCATGGCCAGCCATGGCTCTAGGAACAAGTGGGGATCTCTACAGGTAGAGAAGGAGCCCAGCTGGGTCCAGGGACCCACTGCAATCCAAAACCAAAGTGAGGGGCAGGGAGTCCAGGGGCCCACTGAGCAGGATGGCAGCTGGCTGGCCCAGCCCGAATGGGTGCCCAAGGATGGACGGTTCCAACCTGCCATGTGCCTGAACACCCTCCTGGGCCAGCACACCAGCAACAAGCAGCATTATGTTAAAACCAAGCAGTACACATTCACCTGTCCATGAGGCGGTCACGTAGTGATTTACAGCCAAGTAAAAACAGCAACAACAAAAAAGGGTTACTTTTCCCCCAACCAAATATAGACACAGGGTTGCAACTTTCACACACATTTAATGCTAGCTTTCCTCTGTGTACACAAGCAAATGACAGACCTGGGTTTTTTTCAGTTGTGGGAAAACAGTATTTTGCACTGCATTTAACATGCCAGAGCAATGAGCTCAGTACCCTGCCCCACCTGTCATGCAGACTGGTACTGTTTCACCTTTCTAACAACTTCTCTTGTTCCTTCTCCTCTTTTTGCGTTCTATAATGAGCAGTGTCTGCACTTGCCCCATTTTGGAAAATCACTTATTTTAAGTCTCACAGTGGGCAGCAACAGCTACGGAGACCACAAGAAGAATCTAGGCTTTTTCACCATCACATTGTCTCACCACACAATCATCACCTAGCCCCAGCTTATACACAGACACTGCAGCATGGTGGAAAATTCCCAGGCTTTTTATACCATGTCAGAGCTCTCCACAACTCCCAATGACAGGGGAGCTGTGCTGACAGCAAGTGAGTGGCCAAAATTTCCCCAGGCACGAACACAATTACACTGATGTTAAAAACCTCTAATTACAGCCTGTCTTCAGGACCACCACCAGCATCCAAAGCAAAACTCGCTAAACAATTTGCTTTGAAGAAGCAAGCAGCCTCTGCTATTCCTTACTTGTATTATTTTGTTGTTATATTATATGTTTAGAGGAAATACAGGTCTTGCTTAAGAACTGCAGCACTGCCCTTCTTAGAAGCCCTGTCTAGAGACAGCATAATGAGACAAGACCATGCCAAAAATGCTAGTGGGAATTGGAGAGCAAACACACATTTACCATGGAGTACAGCACACACTGTAAAAGCCAGAAGAGACAAGTTGGGTCACTGCATCCAGGCACCATAACTCAGACAAGATATAATAACTACTTCAGAAAAATGTAAGAACACTATTAGCAATATATGCATAAATTGCTAATGAGATGTGTTCCTTGGCAGAAGGATTACAGATCTGAGAGTTTCCTTGTAAATAACTGTTTAGCTGTAGTCTGGGGCAAGTCTAAGACGGAGGCAAATAATTCTGTCTTCTCAACCTCACATCTCAGACCAAAAGCTATTTCCTTCCAATCAGTATGGAAGTACTCCTGCTCTGCTTCTACATGACAGATCTCACACTCCTCATTTGAATTTGCTGGACTTCAGAAACACTTCTAGGGAAAGTATGCACAAGGAAGAGCAAGCATATTATGGTCCACATCAATTTCTTAAAAGGAAACTTATCAACTGATATTAAAATGTTTGAAAAGAGAAGACTCCAAGCAGAATTTCCTTTTGTTATTTGTTTAGATATATGCATACCAGTGCTTGGCGTTTTATTATACTAGTAAGTATATTTGACCACTTTAATGCGCACAGGGAACCAAAGATGCCTGTTAAAAAACAACCCACCTAGCTTGTTATTAGCTAGTTCACTGGCAGTTGGAAGGGAAAGTGAGCCTTCCAAAAAGGTTTATTACAGCCTTGTTCAGCCTTACAAAATACTTACATGGCGGCATTTAAGTTGACAGGGATCAATACTGGCTTCTCAAGCAGCTTTTGCAAGTAGCACTGAGCTCCAAGTTGCCACAACTACAGCGTTTGCTGTACATCAGCCAGCTTACATGTGTTTCATGAATATAAACACAGTATTTACTCAAAAGAAGGTAACTGTGATATGTATCTCCAGACACACTGAAGAAATGCCACTATCCAACACTTGGGGTCAATCAGCACTTAGCCCACAGTGACAGCCACAGGTTGCAACCAGCCACACATACCATGTTGAGCAGACAGGAACCAGCCCCAGCTTGAAAGCCACAGGGTTGTGAAAGCGTCATACTCTGCTGAAGCTGGTAAATTCAGTTGAGAAGTGTAAATTAGCAGAGGCACTGCCTATGGCTATAGACACAAAATTAATTGCACTGTACTGGCTAGATCATTCACGCACAGGAACATCCAACTATCTACCAACTGCAGCAGATCAAAGCTAAATTAACTGAATGACCACAACCTACACCCTTGCAGGCACCCCTTTCATCTTATGCAATAGGAACTACTTTGAGCACACTGGTATCTCACAATATCATATAGAGGTGGAAAATTACTGTTGCAACACAGGAAGCCCAAAACCACAGCAGAAATCGAACACACACTGCCCCCGAGGTCCATCTCACATCTTGACCACAGAACCACTCTTTCCTACGAAAACGGGAAGCTTGTAGTTCTTGGTGATGTTTTTTACAGTCTGCCTAAACTGGATTAAATGTAAAAACAAGGTACCAGTTGACTGTGTGTTTAGGCAGGTGTAGAAACTTTGTTTTAAATATATGCTTAGATGATGTACAGCATAGTAAAACTGACTGAGGCCTGAAGAATTTACTGAATATTTTACTGGACTGCTCCCTGAAACAAAGCAGACAGTAGTACACAGTAGGGTGATGTAGTATAAATGCATCCTTTTCACAAGATCTCTAGTGATTTTGCCCACAATTTCTTACTTCTAAGTGAGTTATCACAAGCCATTGATTCCTTACAAAGTTAACAAGCAATAAGACAAGTTAACCTGGTGCTATTATGAGGCAATAATGTTGCCATCAGTGCATGTAACCGCTGTATTTTGTTCATTTTTCCCCCAGGCACAATATAAAGGAGCCTGATCACATTTTTCAGCCGCTATTCCACAATTAGACTGTATGTAAAATGCATAAACAGCAAAAGCATGCTGCAATTCAATTCTCTATTAATCTAGATGATAAAATAAAGAGACTTCCATTAAAACACTCACTTTTTAAAGACACAAATTAGAGAGAAACCAAGGCTATCAGGATACTCAAGCTTGAAGCTCAGTTCTCTTTTGACACATCAGTGTATGCCAATATAGACTGATTTAAATATGTATTCTTAGTAGAAGAGGTCAAACAATCATCAGGATTTTTCTAAATCCATTACAAAAACAGTCACTGATCTTGCACTGTCAAGACACACGAGAAGCTCTTTTATGCTTCCCCCTCTCAGTCCTTCCCTGATGTCTATAAATGGTATGCTATCTCTGCACAGCAAATAAAACCATGTAACTACACCTATAGAGACTCTGAAGCAAAATACAAAACAGCTACTTGTTTTAGATCTGTGCAGAACTTGAATTCTGGTCCTCCAGCAATGGAGCTAGAACACTACACATTGTTTAGTTTCCACAAATCCATCTTAATAAGCAGAGAGTACAGTGGCACTCACAAACACTGTCATGTTCTAGTTTTGATGGCATTATTCTTGTTTCAAACACACACAGATACACACACATGGCACGCACAAAGCTCATTAGCTGAACATCAACATGGAACACACAGCCTCATTGGCAGCCAGATGAGCAGCTCTCTTGAAAAGCACTGGCATTTTATGAAACAACTGAAAAGCCAGGAGAAAGTCACACCGTGTTCTCAGGCATGATGTTTTACAGATGAAATACACAAAAATACACATTCCAGTTTTGACTTCGCAGCTACATATTGTATTGAAATGAAACCATGTGCTAAATTGATGCACACTAACATGCACCAACAGACTCCAGCCTCCAGCCCCTTTCCTTCAGAGGGGTGGACAAGGGAAACCATTATGCACCCAAGGATTCCTTTCATGAACCACACTTCCTATTTACTTCACACGCCAGTTGCCTGGAAGCTTCCTCATTACCTCCCATCAACTCCCCCAAATCCTAGTGCCTCTTTAATTATCCACAATGCACTCGCAATAATACCAGCAAATCATAATCTGGAGAAAATTAATGCTTAGAGAAATTAGCTCACAGTGAGTTTCAATTTTCTGTTAATATTCCCCAAATACACAAAAACATAAAAGGATTTAAGGTAGTAAGTAATCGGGGATGCAGTGAGAAAAAAGCCAACATAAAGACTGTGTTTCTATGCCTGCTGTGTTGAACATCATTATTCAGGTACCAAAACAGAAGTTTCTGCGGAACTTTAACATTCATTGCCAAGGATGCAGCACAAATTACGCCTTTCTAACATTTTTGCAAGCTGTCTTTGATTTCAGACCCACAAGATCATAATTGCAAGAAAAACTATATTGTACGTTAAAGAAAAATACTTAAACTAAAATTCTGCTTTGATATTACAACACATTCCATTTCATAAATATATTTAAATGATATTATAATAGGCTTGAAGAAGATAATGAAGTTAAAGTGGTAACAGCACAGTGGAAAGTCATCTGCAAGTGCCAATAGATTCATAAGGAAACAGTCTGAACACAAAGTCCCACTTTCGTAATAGATATGATGAGGCAATCGTTTAGATCAGAAGCAGTACAAATGACTACCTACCTCTTGGGACAGGAAGGGAATGACTTGTGCACATATAGCATTCAGCCTCTTGACAATTTCTGCCTGCAAATCACAAGAAAAAAGAAGTTCAATTATATAAATTCTCAAATGCAACTGTCACCCATGAACCCTAAAGAGACATTTGTTTGGTTTTTTTTCAACTATGACGATCCTCTGGCCAAGAGATGTTCTCGAAGTAACAGAAGTGTTTGCACACAGATCCAAATATACTTAGGAATCTAGTAATTTCTGGCTAAAACCTTTTCCTTAAAAACCACTATTTAGAACTGGCACAAAGAGCAGTTAATTTTGATTAGACAATCACAGGAATTTAAAGAACAGACTCTTCAGGAGATGTTACAAAAAAAGATAAACAAAATTCTGTGTATCAAACTGAACTCTCTCCTACGACACCAAAGGAATGATCATTTCAAATAATAGCAATGCCATTGTAAGCAAAAGGAACAAATACACCATTTACTTGTAACAGTGCATATCAGGAGAACATTAGTATTGTAATATACAACCTTACTGATAATCATTCTACCATATATTTCAGAAAGGAACACTGCAGTCTTGTAACACACTTCTGCTGTTATCTATTCTCCTGGCTAGTAGCAGTTACTTTCATGTGGCAACTGCAACCACAAATTAGTAATACACAATGTTTTATTTTCATACTACAGATCAATTCTTATTCTGTGTATTTAATCTGAAAATTTCAGTAGAGACAGAGGAGATCTGGTTGGATAACACAAGAATTACAGCTCCAGAAGCAGAATATTTAAAGCCACACAGACTTTCCTACCATAAATCATAATTTTCTTACAATAAATTCTAACCAGGATCAGTTCCTCATTTTACAAAAGGACAGAATGCTTTTCCTCTTGCAAAGTCACAAATCATGTGATGAAGACATACTAACAGGCAATTTAGCATTCCTTCTTCTAAAAGCAAACCTTCCAGCCTTTTTGCTATGCTTTTAAATGACAAACACCTAGAAAAGAATCTATAGATCAGAAAGGCTCACAAGTAGCAATAAAAAGTCAAAAGTTCATATAAAATAAATCTGGGTTCAAGGAATATTACAGTTAGAGAGCTATGTAACCAGCAGATATGGTTTGCAAGAGGTAAGATACATGTGAAACTAACTCTGCCCCCTTGTGCATACTGTGTGGTACACACAAGTTAATACATGCTGTTTTGGAATACAAAATTCATTTCTCTGAAGTCCATCTAGATTCTCATATGCTATTGATATAACAATTTCTATGTGAAACTGCCCTTGTATCTCCTCACTGGTCTTCACTGTTTATGCAAGTCCTCATTTCCTTAAATTTCATGCATTTTAATAAATTTTTTGTATTTGTCTACAACATCTTTTCTATTTATTCAGCAGCATTAGTACTTTATGGGATACTTTCTCTTCAGCAAAAAGCTAAATTATCCACAAATTTCAAATGCACCTATAATATCAGATATCCCATAAGGTAAAACTTAAATATTCCTTGAAACAGACAGCATTCACTATACTAGTTGACAAGGAAATTTATTAACTGCCTGTTACACAGAGCAGCACAGGGAGCGACAAGTTGTGAGCATATAGGCTTCAGCCAGAAAGGCTACACAATCCAATATAGCATTACTTGAGAAACAGTATTTGATTAAGGAAATGTAGACTGTAGTATAAGGCACAGCTGTAAAGTACCTGTTCTTAACAGTTGAAGCACCATTAATCTAGTCATTTCTAAATTCTGGGTTCCAGCCACACTGCTATTTTTTTTGGAGAAATCTCCTGAGTGCCCTAAAGCCAGAAAGAGAACTACACGTTCTGTTCTTCAAGGCTTTTCCACACGAGCAGAAAATTTCCAAGTGCCCCTGTACTGATATAAGCTGAAGCCACTCTGACCTGCATTTAACACACATATGTGCCTTCATAAAAAAAAGGCACATCATGCTTTCTTTTGCTGCAAAACAACTCCTCCCCATCTTTAAAATGTCTGTCACAACCTCGCTCTGTGCAGCTCCATGGGGGTAGCCTTTGGAAAACCACTCTTCTACCTCAGCTACATTAGCTGGATACCTTTACTACACTGCTAAGGAACTGAGAACAAAACCAGCTCGAAGTGCCAGGCAGGAGCTCAGTGTCTAATTTTAAAAGGATTGAAGATTCATAGATTTTAAGGCCAGAAGGGACTGTTACAATTGTCTTATTTGACCTCCTGGGTAACAAAGGCTGTAAAACTTCACTGGCTTTCCCATCAAACCTGTAAATTACCGTTCAGCTAGAATATAACTTAGTCAACAAAGATAATTTTATTCAGTTTACTTTGAGGCATTTCTTCTCAAGTAAGGTACTCTACCGTAGATATTTCAAGTTATTTCAGTTATGACGCTTTCTTTTGATCACTTCTCTCCCCCCTCCCCAACAGAAGTATGTTTGTCTTCTACTGCTCTTCTGGCCAAAAAGTAGCTGAAATACATTTGCTCAGTATTTATATAAAAATTCACCTCTGGTAGATTCTGAACCTGGGAAACATTCAACTAAAAAGGGTTTTCCAAAAACCTGTAAGTAACTGAAAACAGGTGACTGAATATGCAGTTACACGATTGCAATAAATCTCTTGATATCAATCCCACTGGACTGCAGAACAACAAGCCCTTTCATGCTGTATGCAGGGAAGTGAGCTGATGGAGACAGCACCCACCTCAGCCTATGGAGAAGAAAAAGAGCTAAAACAGCTTCTAGTGATGTCAAAACATTTCCCAGCAGCATTTCGCTGCTAGGCCAGTCACAACAAAGCCAGAAAGCCCCTGCTATGCCAAAGTGTTTGCATTTTTTTTCCTTATTAAAACAGTCTTCACTTTCTCTAACAAAGAGCATCCCCAGTTGAATGGTTGTGCATCCTCTACACTCAGGCAGCAAGGAAACAGCTCAGCTGAGCAGCAGCAGACCGCAGAAACACAGCATGACTGAGACACGGACTGCCTACCTTTGGAGACCACACACAGTACAAAGGCATGAAGGAAAACACTGTGTACATGCACAAATGATAGGAAGGTGCACGTCCTGTACCAAGAAAAGTCTCACACCAGACATTTTCACACGGTAAATATGAAGTACACTCTGTCTCAACACTGCAACTGTTTCGACAATTAACTGCAGGAGATAATGCCACAGCAACAGGCTTGATTGTCTTCCACAGAATACTCAAGAGAAAGGAGTTCACTGCCAGAAGCTAGTTGAGTGGGTTTCTTGAGATGCTGCCCTGAAGCGTGAAGGTGTAGGTACTGATGACACAGATTAGCATCTCAGGAGACCTATTCCTAGTACCCCTGAAGGAAGCCTGGAAACTCATTCTTCTTTGCCTAAGGTACAAACTCTGACACGAGGTAAAAACATTTCTACACTCACACACATTTTTAAAACCCTACATTTGAACAACAGTTTAGGATTTCTTTTTTCTGTTAGGCATCAGGTCAATGGGTTTTTCATGATCAGTCTAACTGCCAGGAGAAGGAAAAAGTATGATTTCATAAAACCAGGCATCCAATTCCTCACATGGAAAACCAAAGTTGCCTCAGAAACACGGCTGCTTCCACAGTCATCTAATTTTACCTCTTTTGTCCCACGGGACCAGGCTTTAGAGAGGATTCATTTATTTACAGGCCCTTCCACTGGGCTTCAGTTATCAGCCAATAATGCTGTGGACACACACACTTCTAATGGCCTGTGTTTTGAAACCAGGTCTAATCTGATGGCGCAGTGCCCGAACTCCTTTTCCAGCACAGCCATTAAAGGATGTAGGTTATTGCTGTTGTCACCATTGATATTTGTCATTGTAATGTAATTAGGGCCCTAAAATGATGCATTACAGCCCTTGGCACAGCTTCTATTAAAATCTTTTCTTCTGCTCACTGAACTGCGACCTGCTTTCTGATGAATAACAGACAGACAGCTTTAGGGTGAGGAACAGATTCATCAAAGTAGTATTTTCCAGCTCTGGAAATAAAATAAATAAATAAATGAGTAAGAGGGCAACCTAAAAAGAAAAACACAAAGGGGGGGTGAGGGGGAAGGAAAGCAAACAGCATACTTGAATTTCATCTGACCACTTGAAATTCTGATTGCATCTAATGAATCTTTCTTAGGACAATATATGCCCAGCCTGTGAATCACATGGTTAATCAGGGCTTTAATCTGCTATCCATCAGCCTATGCCAGCACTGTAAATTCCAATTACATTTATAGGTTATGTGGGTCACGCATTCCCGAACAACTATATTCACGGATATCCCATGTAAACTGGCACGTTTTCTGAAATGCTGTTGTTAGTGTTACTGAATGTTATAATACTATTCAAAGCTTTATGAAAGCTCCTGATAAACAACTGCTAAATTATTGCCTGTGGATAGAGCGTGACGCTCTGAAATAGCATTAATGGCCCAATAAAAGGGTGACTGTTCATGCCAAAATATAAAAAAGATAGCTTTTGCTGCCACAGATTGTCAAATCTGTTAACAAACACCGACACTTCTATTACTCCTTTGCCTGAACACAAAAGATGCTTGGTTTTGCATAAAAGCACACCAGCACGGAACCAGAAAAGACGAAGGAAAGGCAGAAAGGAAAGGCTTGGGCTCGAATTGCCTTTTTCCTTATGAAATGCAAGCTTGTATTGTTTGCATCCTTTGGGAAACACCTACAAGATACTATTTAAAAAAATTTTGATCTCTTTTCATAGCCACTTACGTGACATCATTTTTAAAAATATAAAGATTAAATATTTATTAACTACAATGTTCACTTTTTTCTTTTTTCTGATTATAAAGAGATGATAATAAAACCACTGTGCCAGAATCTGATCCCAGTAAAGTTATGAAGACCGATATCAGTTAACAGTCCCTCAGCATTGTTGCAGGGATTCAACACAAGAGCAAAAGCTTAAATTTCTGATTCAGACAATGAGATATTTTTGACCCAATGGTTAAATGGTACTTTATTTCCTAAATACACCCAAAAACCTGATGCCTTAAGTTCACAAGTGCCCATAAAGCATTCTGAAAAATGTTCAAAGATAAGCCTGTAGACAAGACTATACCTTAGGTCACATGCAGTAACCCAGTAGTCTACAAGGGGCCTCAGTAAAGCTGGCCTTTGGAGTACAACCATGGCTCCACAGTTATCAGCTGTAGGACAAGAGGAGCATGTGATGGACCATTAGACTCCAAAATCCCTTTCAGGATGGCAACGCAGTGGTTTAATTCAATTTACCCTTGCCACACACAGCTAAAATAGGACATAAGCATTCAGTTAAATATGTTCAAGTGCCTTAATTAGCATTTTAGCATATGTCCAAATTCTCAGCACTGATGGAAATTAAAAAAGAAGCGAGAGTCATATAAACTCCAGATATTAGAGTATTCAGTAATGTTCTAAGAGGGAGTTCAGAATAAATTTGTTGCTTAAAAATATCTATTTGCTCTCCCTTTTTCCCGAGAAAAAGCCATAAATGATTCTGTGGAAAAAAGAAAATTGGGATTTTATTTATAGCACATAAACTTTGGAAAAATATTTCCACTATATTTCAAAAAGTTCCATGGTTATTACAATTATAAAAAATTGCTGGTAAAGAATTACCACTGGAGGCTCTAGGTTTGTCAGTGGAATGGAAACAAAACTACTATATATGTATTGTTGAAATAAACCAGAATAATAAAACATTATTGGGAAACCCATTTCAGCAACCAGTAGGAAGAAGAATATATGCAATTATGCTTTCAGAAAAATAATCTGAAACAACTGTTATTTCAGGTTTAATTTGTTCTACACAATGCAGCCTTTGCCAAAAAGATCAATCTAGTTTATTAAGTGCTTACCAAGAACACATGCACACACCCTAAACAAGCATTTCACAAATTAGTGAGAACAAAAAAACATTATTACACTGTATGAAACATATCATGATTCTGAATAAAGCAAGCAAAAAAGCTAATCTTAGTATTTCACAGAAAATTAACTCTTCATTCATAAAGAAGAATGTGTTTTGTTTTAATCACAGACTTTTGTCTGGAAGTGCTTACTCCAGTTCTGCAGAACTGGAGGAAATACTACAAGCCTTGAATATCAAATTTCTCTTCAGCCCTAAAGGAATGGTGCTTGGAAACCAAAACACAAAGAACCTAGTCCTGTAGCCAAAGCCAGTGGAGGGAAAAGACCTTCTTACCTTCTGTGGTAAACAAAAAAGATCTTCACTAAGTCAACTGCTGATGTTTAGAAGAGACAATTTGAGCAATGCACATACAAGCTGAACGTAACTGCAACCACCAGACTGCCAAATAATCACAGGTACCATTCTCCATCTCACTTTCCTACCAACCTTTTTACATACACCCCAGCTTAGGTCATAAAGTGCTGTAATTTTCCCTTTGCAAGTTAATTTAGTGTTTTGTAACTTAATTCAGTTGTCTATTTTGCACAAAATACTACAAACAGCAGCATAAGCACAATTTTCTAATGTACATACCATTCTGTGGGCTGCTGAAGTGAATTGGTAAGACACAGCTTTTATTTAATGTCTCAAGAATCACACAGAACTGAACTGAGCATGAAAGGATACATACTGAATCATTCATGATTAGGACAATAAAAAGCAAGTCAAGTAGGGTGACATATAAACATGCATCAAGCCTGTCACCTGATGAAGTCAATGTTTTTTTGTTAATGTCAACTTACATGAGCAAGTAGGGGAACAGAAATGCACAGCCTGGAGATTACCAAAGTTCTTCAGTTGCTCAGGCAGCCACAAAGCTGCATCCTGCCCTGCCCTGACATATGTACCTGCAGAGCATCCAGAAAAAAGGCTGCAAGTGGAACAAAGACTGGCTTCAATTTCCTTTCCTTAAAGGCAGCAGGAAACACTTGCTGAAAAATCAGACAGAAATGAGTAAAAGGACACTGCCACAGGAAATGCTGTTTCCGTCAGTAGAGCTTTGAAGTCCTCTTTAAGGTACTATGCCTTCACCTACAAGCAATCCTCAGCATTTCACAGTAATACTTTTTTTGTGAAATATGCCCTCATTACATAGGGATGAGAAGTTTCCACCACTGTCTAGAAACCGAAGGATGTGACTTCATAGTTTTAAAAAAATACAGAAAAAAAAAGTGTTTTAAGCTAATAGACCTGTGGCACCACACTAAGGCAGCTTCAAGCTCAAAGTTCAGTATTTTGCATCTGTCTCCTAGCTGCAATTAGGTCAGAATTTCCCATTTTAATCTTTCCCAAAACTGCTGAAAGATAGCAGCACATGCACAATCTCTTATGACTCAATTTCTGCCTTCACACACTCTGCCAAAGAGTCTGACCACAGTTTTGCACCTGCTGGAAATGGCACAAGCCAGTCTGCGCCTGTCCTTTCCGCTATATGCATACACTGGTTTTAGTGTCCAGTTTTAATTTAGTTGGAGGAAGAAAAGCCTCCTATCTATTTTTTTACATCACAAGTCTGTTTATACTTTGTTTCACAAGGGTGACAGGAAAACTAGTCACAAAGGAATACTGCAGATCAGTAGTTTCAATGTTGTATCATGAAAAATTAAACAAAGGAAAAAAAAGATTGAGAGAGTAAAAACCTGTTCTCAGTAGGTCTGTGTTTAACTTGAGGTGGTGGCTTTAACTGCCCTGAAAAAATCTTAACGGGGCAAGATTTCACAGAAAAGGTGAGAATATCTAGCATTTTAATCTAAAAGAAACCATGCTTTTAAAATTTACATATATTGTGCCTACAAAAGAGGGTTCTGATATTTTAAAAAAAAAGTTACGAAAAAATAAGCACTGAAATAATTTTCCCACTACAAAACAGAACTGTCAACATCTCCTTCTGACCCTTGCCAGAACTTCACTTTCATCTGCAAATACATATAAAGGAAGACTCAGAAATATCTATAGGAACCTGTTACCCTACATCCACTCTCTATATTATGGCTACACTGCTTACTCTGGAGCAGCATGCTTCAAATGTTAATCACTTAGAAGCTGGCATGCTACCAGGGTTGAGAACTGTGACGATTGTGACAGATTTCCAGTTACACCTAGAAAGTTACACTTTTCAGTCTTGATACTTGTAGAAAGCACTGCAACCAGTGGCAACAGACAATGGCCTGCCAAGAAAGAAAATTAAGTTTCTCCAGCAAGTATTGTGCTGTTACAGGTTTTAATGAACTACATAAAACCAATCAATAAACTGATAAAAGTGGCAATCAGAAGTCACCAATAAAAACAAGAAATATAATGTGAATGCTGAACTCAAGTTTATTTTCTCCCAAATTCATCTGGAAGACAGGAGTAAGTCCTTCTGCATCAGGAACAAGACTACAATTTCTCTTCCACCTTTGGCTCCCTTTGTTTATCTGTCTCAGCCCAGAAGGTTATGAAAGGTGGAGCCCATAGTTTGTCTGATTCATTGATAGTCACACTTGATTGTGTTTGCTTCCAGAAAGAAAAGAGTAGGAATAAATACACTGATCTATTTGGTGGTTTTGTTAATTCTGTTCACAAGAATTCTCAGAGTGCTTCAAAACTTTGCTGTGTATCACCTTCAATCATTCATCTCTTCTTCCTACCCAGCAATTTCACAATACACCACAAACAGCAATTAGCTCAAGGAATAAGAAGATAAAAGGTGTTTATTTAAAGGAAGCAACATCTTAACTTGTTTTCCATTACCACGAAAATTAACAATACTCAGATGCAATTTCTGCAGATTAACACAACAGATTTTAGAATTTGAAACAATACAAAAAAATATTGCTCCTATTAAGCTAATACAGAACAGGACAATTTTAACAACATCCCTGAAACAGATGAAAAAACAGTGCAGTGGATTCTGTGGGAATATTATCAAGCTTCAATTGTTGAGACCTTACAAAGACAGAAATTCAAATAAGGCATGTTACTCTCACGTTTAAAACAAGGGAAGTATGACACCTGCTAATTCTTTCTCAAGATAAAGAAATATTTTATCCTCCCAGTTGCTGGAACAAAGTGATCAACTGAGAAGCAGAGTACATTTAAGACACCTGTCTCCTTTTCTGATCTAAAGAGTTTTTTGTTTGTTAAATCAACACTCTAGGAGTGAAAGGTTACAAAAATATTAAGAGTGTATAAGTAGGATACATTTTCTTTTACTCCAAATTTAAATGCAAGTTTCAGCTTCAGGTGTTGGCTCATGATTTCCTCATGCTTGAGATGGCAATGCCACAGACCTACAGAAGCACCAGCTGAAAACTTCTAGTACCCTGTACGGAAGGGCAGCTTGTCACTAGGAGCTCACACCATTCTGTGTACAACTGATGATGCAGCCAGTGAGGATCCCAATTCCCTTTCTCTGGAGCATGCTGCCCTGAGAGTACCAGGGACAGTACCATGGAGCCGGAGAGCTGAGCAGAATATCCAACAAGTAAAGACTGGACATTCCACATTTCACACATCTCTGCCACCACTCGGATAGTACTGATTCATGTTTGTATTTTTTAAATAAAAGACCTGCTGCAGCAACCAGCTCAACAGGAGGGGATTCCTGATGCAGCAGAATACTGCTTTCCAAAGAAGAAAAACAAAAAAAAAAAAGGACTGTAGCTCCAAATCTTACTGAGAAGAAAATATTGGTATGAATTATCATTACTCATAATTTCAATCATCATTCATCGTAACTACCTCTGCTGAAAGAAAGTATTAAGATTTCAGCATTTCTGCAATTAGGATTTCTTGGTATTTTTCCTCCTAAGTGAAGGACAATGAAAGAACAGGTGATTTAAGCCTTTAACATGTGAATACCTAACAAGCAGTAGTTTCACTAGGGAAATATATCTAAAATAATCAGGTAGTTTACAATTCTCTTTTTAACCTTCCTAAGAAGACATATTTGCAAAGCAAATGCTAAAACATTTGTAAGACATGCATGCCTAATATGTTCACAAAAATTCCCTTGCCCAAGACAGTTGGATACGCTAAGTACATCTTGATGTTCAATTCATTTGAATGGCATTCCTCCAGTAAAACTCCTACCAGAACAGACAGAATCTGAGTCAAGCAAGACCTAACGCATTTATCTTTAAATTACATCAGCATTATTGGAATTTTCAAATACCCTTCATCTAAAAGGGGTTTCAACACAAAATAACCTTTTGTAGAAAAGCAAAGTTTAAGACAATACCATAAAAAGCAGAACTGAAGGAATGGAGCACAAAGAACCCTGTGGTTAGTAAATGTAGATTTCATGGAACATTTTCTAGTGTGTAACTCCTGTGGGATCACACTTTATGGAGAGCTACTGTGAGCTGCACTAACTTCAGACAAATGCTCAAGACACACCGTATGTTAAATGTGTTTTTCATGATACTATACCTACACACTCTAATAAGAACTCTAGAACATGGGAAACACATCAAATACAAGCAAATATAGGGGGCAAATAACTCTCTGAACAGATTAACCATGTGATCAAAGCAGTTCTTCTTAAACACGTTATCAAAAGAGGAATCAGTCAGAACATGACTCCTCCATAAAGCTGTACCAGTTTCACACTCATGAACTTCTACTACAAATACGTCTAGGCCAGAAACATGGACTACACACTCACCAGTTATGATGTACCAGCCACAGAAGAGACTCTCCCTTAATCCAGCTACTCTTACTTGCCCCACCCTTCTATTGATAGCATTTTTGTGGGCATGTGGTAAACTAAGCAATGAATTTATCCACGTTAAAACAGAGCCCACTTCCAAATGAAACAAATATTTTTTTGAAACACAAACACCATCCCAGATCCAGTTTACCACGAGATTGATCCAAATGCAGGATCACTCCTTTCATTACCACTGCTATCTTCTGCCCACTTGAAGTGAACAGAAAACTTAAGTCCTAGACATACAAAATCTCCAAGATGAGAATTTTTCTGAACACTCCTTTGAGTCAGAAAAACAGAAGTACAATTAAGGGAATAGACCATGCAGCAGCATTTCTATCAAACCGCTCATCTTATTAGTTCTCTGGGCAAGGTAAGGCACCCTGTTTCACTTCCTCCACTACACTGCAACTGAGTCATATTGGTATCAATTGTATCCTAAACTTCTCACCTCTCAGGTTAGTATCACGATTGGTTTAGCTTGAAGTTTCAACTAGCCTTTAGATATCTGGTAAATCGAATCACCAACACTCAACTTCATAGCGAATTCAAAACAATAAATAAATACAAACTAGCAAAAATTAGTGGCAGACATACCAAGTCAGTACTGGTCAAATGAAGAAATTAAATGCTGTGGTCAAAATGGGAGAAAAACCCACACTCACAATACAAAGTATGTTTTTTTCACTTATAGCAGACAGGATGAGAGACAGCAAAACCACATTTCCGTGCCCGGTTTGTTGTGGATGTAATGGATTTCTGGCTTTTTGCCATGGAATAATTCTACGGTTTACCAAAATGCAGTCTCTGGGCTTGTTAATTTCATATTTAGCTTGCTAGGTCTGTAATCTTGCCACTCTTTTAATCAAAAAGGTTTCAGGCGAGCATTTGCATGAAAAATACTCATTCAAATCCTAACACTTTTACCCACAAAAATACACAGAGGCTGGATATATTCTGGTTTATGAAAATCTGTTTTGCACAAACTATGAAAATTATTCCTTTTTGTAATAGCAGCTTCCCATGACAATTAGAGACTTAGTTGTGCTATTCTGTTTGCATTAGAAATTTGCCAGAAATACAAGAAAAGAAACCTTAAAATTACTGAACTACCTACTGACTGTTTGCAAACCAGCTTCTGTAAAATCATTATCTGTTCTTCACAAAAGAAGCAGAAAATGCTGGGAGGAGTAGGATGGAAAATAGATTCGATGACAAGCAGATAGCTCAGACTGTGCTTCCTTTGTGTGAGCTTCAGTGAAGATGAGAGAGTAAGTTGGAAAATACTATACTTCAATATAAAATGAAATCAGTTTAAAATTACTGATTTATTTATTGAAATAAGTCCATTTTCACTACTGTAACACACCAAGTGTGGGTGAAAGCAAGGGAAAGAGAAGTGAGAAAACATTTATTTTTTATGTCACCAACAAGGGATACAATTACTTTTACCATCACAAGTATAACTTCTGCTCCTGAACACAAAACCAAAGTTGCCTCAAACTAGCTACAGAATAGTCCAAAGGGCTGGACAAATAATCAACACAGTAAAACCTTGCCAACTCTTCAGTTATTAGGACCTGAGCAAGTCTGTTTAACAGCAGTTAAAGCACACCTGTGTGCACGTCAGTCATACTCTTAAATACATACACACGGACCAAACACCACTGTATCATAACTCTGTAACAGTAAACAAAGTCTCCAAAATAGATGCCATTTTTCTGCAGTCTAAAGCAATACAGAATTACTCTCAATATCCACTGCAGTAGGGCTCATGTGATACGGCTGTAAATCAGACTGTCTCCAGCTCTACTGACTAACCTAGACTGTACACTGAGAAATATTATAGTTGTATTCAATTCATAGCTGTCCTGCACCCAAAGCTGACTCCCTTCTGAAGGAGCGTAACCACAACAGGTAGAAGCAAACTGCACTCGAATACAGAAAGTGACCTGCTGTACCACCTAAATTCCATTGCTTCACCAAGGTGGAGAAGCAGAGCAGTGTTTCAGTGGAGAGAACCCGGTATCAAATGTTTCTTGTATATTGTGTTGAAGAGACTCCTTAGACTAGTACTTCTTTTCAAAAGTTCAACTTGCATTTATGCTCAAATTACATTTACAGCCTCTCTCACGTAGGGCATTCATATACTGCAGAGTGATGATTCAGTCAAAGCTGTGATCCTCACTACTGAGTATGAAGCTGGTTTGCCTAATCTTTTGACATCTTACATTGTCATTACCTTTCTTCCTTCAACCTCTGCAACACATAAAACAAGAAAGAGCCTTGAGGAATTCATTGTCGAGCGGGCAGGTAAAAATACAATTGTGGTTAAAAGAGACTGGGAAACTAGTTATTTGAGAGCTACACCAAGAGCCTGCCTCAGACAAATTTTGCATAGCTCCACATAGAACCACCCAGCACAAGAAAGTATCAAAGCCCCTGTTTTCCCTAATGTTACAATGCAATTGCTTGTAGCAGAGAACCAAGATCCCACAGTGGTGCAACCAATCCATGTATAGCTACACATGCATTGTAAAGGTTTGGGCACACAGCTGGCATGGATACTACCAGTAAGAAATCTTGTTGCAGTTTTCCCCAAAAAATCCCACCCTGGTAAAAAAAATAGTATTACCCCTTTATCCAAACAGAGGACAGAGGCTGAGAAGATGGACTACCATAGGCGAACTTCCTCAATACAAATCAAAGCCCAGACTGCATCCCACTGAAAGATACATTACTGGAACCTGTTAATTGCAGCTGGGATGGAAGACAGCAGAATTCACATGGGAAACAAAAGAAGGACAAAACTGTCTTGGCAAAGAGCACTCTGCCCCAAGCATACCGCCCTATTAGATAAACACAGCCACTTCTAAGTGACTCCCATGTAATAGCATCTCACCTCCCATTTCTTAACACACTGCTCTCCAAACAATCCCCGGTGGTAAGGGCTATGCTTCAGGAAACAGTATTATTTCCACTTCCCAGACAGAGATCTGAAGCAGTAAAAGCCACAGGTGAAGTCTCCAGAACAAATGTAACGGAATTTTAAAAAAATGTCTTAGCAGACTAGACATGTAATTCAGCAGGAAGTTAGCAAGAGACAAATACTCAAGAGGATTTTTTAGAATACCTAAGCACATGGGGGCTTCTACCCTTACTTATAGCTATGTAAATGTAGCTTTGCATCCTAAAAAAACCACAGCACATTACCCGAAAAATACCAGTACAGTCTTCAGCCCCTAGTCTCCCCACTCATGAATGACACACAGTGATGAAGTTATCAAAAGTGCATACAAGTTTCTATCTTCAGCACTGAATCTCTCCACTAATCTGCCCAGTCTTTGGCTTAACAGTATCAAGTTCTTTGTCACACAGCTCACAACTCAGCCCTGCAAAAACATTGTCCCTGCAAAAACACTGTCCCTGCAACTCCCGTAAGTCAGTGCTTCTCCAGCCATGCCTCCCAGAGAGCTGAGAATCTCTGCCAGCATTATCCACACACAAAATACAACAGCAACACATCAAAAAAAAGAGCAGAGATCAGACAAACTTCTGTGTAACAGCTTATTGGTTAAAGAGTTTAGTCAGACCAATATATACATTACTTCCATTCTTTCTTTACTTCTCCTTCCTGGTCTAATAGGTTTCTGTGAAAAGTGGAAATACTCCCAATTATTCCCTGGAGAAGAAAGTCTCTTTGCCGTCCCTGCTTTGAATCAACACAAAAAAACACCACACACTAAACCATGTAAATAGGTTTCGGGCAGGGACTGTAACCCAGTACAACTCATGCAACTGACCAGAGCCTTTCCAGGGGGGACAGCACAGGATGCGTCTCTCCTCTTTCAATTTTACTGGATCATTAAGGATCTCATGTAAACCAGAGTGTTTTTTGCTGGATATACCAGTCATTTTCCTGGGAGAGAAGAAACATGGGTCTTGCTAGTAGACAAAAAACCAACTAAACTAAGATGAATCAATAGTCCTGCTTTCTGCACATTTTTTTGTTTAAGAAAAATTCATATTATGCTTATACGTTGATAAAAGATTGGGTGTCACTCTTCAAAATATGATTCTGAAACTACTAAGCCAAGGCAGCATTGGTCCTGACAGCACCAACTTTGGTGACTTCAAGAAATGAGAGATTTGAGACACTCCTGCAACTTCAAGAACCCCCTATGAGGTACCCTCCATATGTGCTAGATTTCTTTGTTACTGTGCTGAGTCACTTAACTTACACCACACACATTCAGCATTTGTCTGCCCTTGTCCAGCCCAGTGGTGCAAAAGTGCCCACAGCACTGCTCCCATCTCGCTGCAGAGAGCAGTCAGAGTGGCTTATCCAAGGTCTCACGGGAATCCCTTAACAGCATAGTCCAGAAACTTGCACTAGATTCCCTCCAAGCCTCAGATCCTGGCAGCTGCATCTCATCCACCTGAGAGCTTTCTGCCTTTCTTTATATTAATACAGAGAGGCATTTCCTGTGTCTACACATTTTCAGGCTCTCCAGGTCTGTCACAGGCTTTAAGAAAACCCTCTTGACCCTTAATGCAGTGCATACTTACAGCTGCATTTTTCTTTCAAAATGTGCAAACTAAGATTATCCCAGGATTCTTTCACCTACACAAAGACATGTCAAGAATCAAGGCTTTAGATGAAATACACACCTGAGTTCCAAGACGAAAAGAGAGCTAAGAGCAACTAAACAAAGGACAAAAGATAATTCCCTACATTCACAAGGCTGCTATGTCCATTTGACTGAGAGGATATTCGAAAAAAAATATTGCATATGCAAAGAAGCTAGGTATTTGTATCTGCAAAGAAAAGTCTTCTGCCTGTCCATGGAAGAAGGTTCTTTAGGTGTGTAACAGCAAGGCTGCTATTGTTAGTTTTAAAAGCATCTTGTACACACGATTGAAAACTCGTCCTCAAACAGAAACCTACAACCTCAGAAAGAAAAAAGTAACCACATACATGCTCATGGGAGCCCTCTTCTTGTACAATCTTGTGGTGTTGTTGCTTTTTACATCTCTATATACATGATCAAACCTAAGAACAAGAACAATTTTCATCCTTGGTAGATTGTGGGTTTAGAAAAAATGTCAGAAAGAAACCATGCCCCAGAAATTTCTAGGATGTCACAGGCACAAAATTTTAAGATTTTTTCTTATGCTGCCAACAAGTGAAACAGGATGCATTTTTTGGTGTCACTACTCTGTAGAAACAAATTGGAGAATTTTGGGGGAGGAAGAAAACTAAATGCCTTGTAGATACAAACTGAAAATGTTCTTCTTATGTTCTTCACATTCAAGACACATTATTAGCTTTGCTTTCCTTAAGAACCACCTCTAGAAAAAACTGAAAGCAGAGAGATGCAAAGGAAGCAGGGTATCACTCTTGATTGAATTAAACCAAGAACTTATACACAATTTACTTTTCAAGAATAAAAATACATATAAAGTAACTCTGACAGGAAGTCCTTTGACATTTGGATGAAGTTGCCAAGGATATTTCTTTAA
This sequence comes from Drymodes brunneopygia, assembly GCA_013400955.1. Classification (NCBI taxonomy): domain Eukaryota; kingdom Metazoa; phylum Chordata; class Aves; order Passeriformes; family Petroicidae; genus Drymodes; species Drymodes brunneopygia. The sequence continues at coordinate 408,091 of VZTZ01009372.1, forward strand.
TACAGCAAATAAGCAGGAAAGCCTCATCAATGCTTGATTTTACTGTTGTTGTAGATACTGTCTAGGACAAGACCAAAAGAAAATATACATCTTGCCATCAGAAATTAGGAAGTACTGATAAAAACTGTAAATAAGCGACATATTAGACTGCAACAGTATTCTGCAATTAGGACAGAAAGTCTATTGGTCAAATTGAGTATAAGAATACACAATCTATCCTTTGTTAACACACTGAGACAAGCATACAGGGAGTGTTTTAAGCCTAAAGTCCTTCAAACCTTGTGTTACTCAAGACTGTGGAATATTTCAAGAAGAGGCACCTACTTTGCATCTAACCACATGCTCTACAAAATTATAGAAACCGGACAGTAGTGATGTTGTAGCTGACTCTCTTTTACACATCAACACAGTGCCATCTTTCAAAGAGGGCACTAGGAAAGTGGATGGTTCTTATATGGAGTGAATGGTACTGCAGGGAAGTAGATGATGTGAGAAGAAAACCAATTTAACAGCCTCCTCCAAACATTTCTTTTTCTTTGCCTTCTCCCTCAAATGAAAAATCCAGCCTAAGTGTTTTGGCCAGGTTTGGCCTTACTCTCTTTTCTTTTCTTCTCCAAATGTTATCACAAGACCTGACTCCGCTATTTCCAACTTCTATCTCCAAATACAATTAACAGAATAGCAGACAGGGGGGCAACTCAAGTATCTCCTGGTAACCTCTGGAGCATAAGGACAAAGGAAATTCCATAGCAGTTAAGGCACTGCTGGACCTTGTCACACAGCGAACATGGGTTTGGAAGGAGTCCTCTTCCCTCCACAGCAAACACATATTTATTCAATATTCAGTGATTCTCTAGAATCTCTCATCTAATAATGGATGTTAACTAGGGAAATCTCAGATTATACCCCATCACATACATATCACCACCATTTCAGTGAGAGAAAGAGGCACAGAAATATTATGAGACTTTCCAAAAGGGCTACAGAGCTCACAAACTCACAGTCGGAGAAATCCCAGCTGGTCATTTGTCACATGCTCTAAATTAAAAATGGCCTCTTCCCTTGATCTGAGGCAAACAAGCCCCTGGACAAGCATCACCAGCTAGCTACAGCAGGAAACAGAATACCAACACTTAATATTCTCTCTAGATCCACGGTGCTTCATGAAGGTTGATTACTGAACTTTTGCCTCCTGCAGCCGCCATAAAAATCCAGCAGAGACCCACATCCCTCTTAACCAAAACCACAATACAGTTTGGCTCAGCTGCTGGACTCAAATGCCCACATGGAGTCCATGCTGCCACTGGCTTCTTGGCTGCCAAGCAGCAAGATGGTGGCTTGTCCACTTCAAACCCAACACAGGATCTCCCAAGGCAGATAGGTGAAAACACATGAACAAGCACCATCAGTCACAAATGTGCTCCCTACCCCAAGCCTTAGCTATGCTGCACTGGTTATGTTGTCTCCCTTGCACTTATTAATAGGAAAGTGTAATTGAAAAACAGCACTGTATTTTCAAAAAGAAGTCGAGAATCATTTGCGTCAAGATTGCTCTATTTCCCCATTGGTTTTAAGAAATGACATTTGAATTGGATGATAAATAGGAGAAACTGGTTTACCAGCACAAATAAGTTACCAAGAGAGACTAGCCAGATATTTTAATCTGGAAGCCTCATTGTCTATCTCATTATAATGAATGCGCAAAAATTAAGATCCACCCCTCCTGCCAAGAAGCAAGGAGACCTGAGAAAGAAGAAGTGTGATCAAAATGCTTTCTCTTCCTTAAGCCCCAGCTAAAAGTTCACCCCTTATGAATAATTTTAAATAACACTGTCAAGGTAACACGGTAAACAACAGCTTCAGCCATGGAGCAACTGTCAATAACGTCCTGACTTTGCCAAATCTGAGGTCTGTGCACCATCACGCAAGTGTTCCCCCCAGCCTCTACAAGCATCTGACCACTGTGCCAGCTCAGTGGGCTTCAGGTTACCTGCTCCTCCCTCATCCTCAGCTGAGCCTGTTGCTGTAACCTCATGGGCACCCCTGAGTTCTGAGGAAACCAATTGACTTGAGGACACAATAGATGCAGGCTAGACCTTTCTGCTGCCGCTCTTGGTTTTAAAATTGTCATTGGTAAATTTCAGAAGCATTTGCTGTCACTGCCTACAAGTACCACAATATCTACTCCATCACTGGCTACTAAGTCCTAGGGCAATCACTTCTTTCTGGGGTAAGCTAGAATGGGGTCAGAGGGGGTTTCTCTCATTTGCAAAGTCTCCCAACAGCCAAGCCACATCCATAAGCAGATAGGGTAACATAAAAGAGGTTTACTATACTTCAGATGAAGGAAAGCAGCATTTTTAAAAATTAAACTCTCAGTAATCATACAGAACATGCACACAGTACATAATACATACCGAACAAAATCTAGTGACAGGGCCTAGTGTTATGCAGATTCTTTATAACATGAAGGGCACAAATTTTTACTTCTGCTCAATTGTGAGATGTTCTGCCAAGGGTTTTTAAACAAACACAAGAAAAAAGAAAAGCACATGCTCTTGCTGCCAGTGTTTCACACCCCAAACATAACAGTGAAAGGTTTTTCTGCTTTGAAGAATTTGAATCTCATGCAGCAAATGTCAAAAACTTCTGGCTGTGTAAGACTCTGCAGAGAAACTATTTAAATAGACCAAAAGAGAGGCCAACTTAAAAGATAACCACTCAGATGTTCTCTGTTTCCTTCTAACAGATGAAGAAGTGTCCCCACTGCATCTGTCATCTTATGACACAAAAACTTTACAAGCAGTTCCAGAAAGACCCTGTCTATATTTTCAGTTTGGTATTATTTTTCCTTAGAAGAGTACACCTCACACTTTCTCTGAGAGTAGGAAATTATGACAAAAAATGTCAGCTGTATCTCACACTCAGCTCTATTGGCTTTATCCTGAAGCTTGGTATGTTTAACTTGTTACTTGC
>VZTZ01009372.1:411075-421608 GCA_013400955.1 Drymodes brunneopygia
AAAAAAAATTATGGAAGAACACCAGGGAAAAATCTAAGAAGCATGAGACAAGAACAGTTTGGCAGCTGAAAATTAGAATGGAAGTAAAAAGAACTCTGAACTTATTACATTTACCTCATGATTAATTTTCAGCCGATCTCATGATATTCCAGTGACTGGCATGATTTAACATTTGGAGTTGCCAATACAGCATACCATACAAGTGCATAACCATAAAGAGACCAATTCCAGTTTACTATGGGGACTATAACTGTGACTTGCGTGACATCTGTACATTTAAGTGTCTTAGCCATAACACCACAGTGTTCAATACCAGAGCATTATGCACCTGTCCTGGGCTAAGAAAGATGATTTTATGTCTAAATCCTATCCATACAGGCAAGAAATCACTATCTGGAGTTCTGTTTATTATTTGTGATATATTTCAGTTATATTTAAAAACTATTATTTAAAAAAAGAAATACAGACACCTGCTTTTGGCATTATGCCAAAACCATTTCTGCTATGCTGAACTACAGAGTTTGTGCCAAGACAAACAGCTATCAGGGGAAAAAATTCAGAGAAGTACTTGAAGTAGAATCACAGAGCAGACTGGGTTAGAAGAGACCTTAAAGTTCATCTAGTTCCACTCCCCCTGCCATAGGCAGAGACATCCTCCACTATGTATCACTGAAACTGCAAAACTATTACCTTGAACCAAGACAAAACCTGTAAGAATACAGATAAACAAAAAGACAAATAGGTATTCTTAAAACCAATTAATATTTTTGCATTTTAAAATAAAGATTAGTTTTTAACTCTAACATTCAGTTTCTGGCATAGAACAGCATTTCCTCACTATAGGTAGGTTCCACTTCGAACACTTTTGTTGCCTGTTACTTAATAAGGAAGTATCAGTTTATATAGCCCATGTTTCACATTATCATCTTTGTTCTGCTCCTGCTGCATCTTGTGGCTAAACAGGTTTTCTGAAAGTCAGACGTACACAATCTGCAGACCATAAAGGTAACGTTTTTAACAATTATAATTGCACTGTTCACAAACTGACCCACATTTTTGCTAAGCCAAATTCTCTATTACATCCATAATCAGTACATTACAGTTACCCATAAAAGAAAGAAAAAAAAAATAAGACCAAATTGGTAACTCCGAATTCTCCATGTCTGACAGCCTCAATGTTAAAATTTGTTCACCAGTTTTAATGCACCAAGTCTATGGTATTCAATGTGATTGACCAGCATAAGCACCCCCTTCACATTTTGTAACATAAATCAAAATCAGAATCTTAAGGGGCTTACAATGGCAATTATTTCACATGCCTGAATCCTTATGTTTGAAGTTATTTCCTTAACTGAGACAAGCAACCAAACACTTCTAAACCAGCTTTATAATCAGCTCTGTAGTCTTAATTCTACTTTCCTAATGTCTATTTTCTGCACTGAAAGAGCTCCTCTAGGAAAACTGGTAATGAGATCAGCAAGTGTATAACTAAAACCTGCACCACAATGCACATACACAATAGGGCAGGATCAAGTTTACACAAATGCTGTAAAGCCTGGGCATCCCAGCAAAGCAATACTTCACTTTGAAACCTATCTGCTAATTAATGTTTTCTTCCTGTGCTGAATGACCTCAGCACTTCTTTTCTTGCCCCTAGAAGGATGGCAAATCTCACTGCACAAAATGGTGCAAAAGCTATACACAAAATGGTGACGCAGCTTGTCTCTCTCGGTGGATAGCAAGTCCTGATTTTTCAGAAGGAGCCTTATGCCTGTGTCATATTTCCAGCCACACCGGACAACCCAAAGAGGCAGCAGTGGTGCCAGGCAGGACGGGAGCTTCTCACTGCAAAGGTACACATCACCTTTCTCCCGCCGTCCGCCTTTCCTCTCCTCTACCATTGCCCCAAAGGGGCTGGGGTTCCTTACTGGAACACTTGTCCTAATTGCAAGTTCTTTTCATTTAAAAAATAAAAATTAAAAAAAAACCCAATAATTTTTATAAGGGAAACTATCAGGTGACCATAACCACAGGGTCACCACTGGCCTCCTCTGTAATTGCAAGTCAGCCCATAAACTAATACAGTCAGTGAGGCAGCATCATAGCAATTAGCATCTTTCAAATATAGAAAAATACTTTTATGTTTAAGCACTGTAGAGCACAGCCTTTTGCCAGTCAAAACAGAGCATATGTCTTAATTTAAACATTTGCTCAGCATGTTTTGTGCTACTTCCTGTGTCTTAAGCATCTGTCTGAATTTGCCTAAACAAGTGGGAGAAGATGACACTTCCCTTTGCTGATGAACAGTAAAACCTGGATGATATGGAAGTTCTTGTCATCACGCATGCTATGCTGCAGTTGCAAGGGGAAAGGTTATTTCAACAGCAACTCATGGAGTAGTGGCAACAACAAACTTCCCAGTAATTACCAGGACCTCTCCACAGAACAGCTGCCTAACAGCTGTGAAGAAAAGAAAGCACAGAACCTTGTTACAGAACTTAGCAGTTATTACCAAGTAAAAGGTTTCTGGTTTAACTCCAGAATAATAGATTTTCCAACTTTTCATAAGCTTCTAAGCTTTTCTGCTGGCTTCAGAGGCTAAATAACCTAAAACTGGGACAAACAAGCCTCAGTTGTCAAACTGATTTGACAGCCCATTTTTTACATTTTGTGAGTTTAATCGAAACGCCACTTGTTTTTCTCTTCCTCCTTAACAGTACTGTGCAAGCTGCAGTCTTCAAAATTTCACTTCTAATCTCTCTCATTTTGAAGTTTTTCCGTTCAGTTCTGAACCCACTGTCTGTATCTCTATTAAATCTTTCCTACTGTTTACAATAGAGAACAAATTCAGCCAGTATAATTTTAGTTGGCTTTCCAGCTATTTTTCAAATGCAAGGCAATATACATTCAGCTACTGACTGTGCCAAAAAAAGAAAAGTCCACACATGTATGCGCATGCATTCACGCCGAGCCCAAGTTGTTCTCAAAAAATAAAGAGGAAAAAGAAGAGTGTATTTTTCTGTTGCACAGGTAGAGTACATAAAAAACATTTCTCTGTGATGCATGTGTTTTATCACCATGAAGATGAAAAACAGTCAAAACTCTGCCCTAAATTAAACAAATTGATTCCCGACTTTAGCCCCCTAGGAAAATAATTTACGAAGTCTTAAGAAGCAAGCAGAGTAAAGGTGGGACGTCATAGAGCCCATATATTAACTCGGTCAGCAATAAATCTCCCCTTACTCTCCATACTACTTTCTTAAATAGCTCACTATAAAGCCCCAACCTAATTAAAAACAGCTTTCTCGGCAACACTGGCCTTGATTTCACTTATTTACACATTAACTGCAGCCTCCATTTGGCCAATCCAGTCTATTCCCTGTACCACGCAGGGCTTTTTATCTGCCCTGGACAGCATTTTCTCCAGCAGATGAAGTAGATGCCGATTGATTTGCTGTCGAGCATGGTAAATTAATAGCAACAAATTGCTGAGGGCCCCATCTCGCTGCTCCACCATGCTTCGGCAGTTTTGCTTTATTTGCTCCATGATGGGCAGCAGTCAGGCCTCTTCAAGTCAATTTCTTCTTAACAACCTGCAATACTTTTCAATGGTGAAAATAGAGCTATTCCTTGTAAGACAGAAATCAATATCCTATTGCCCTTAGAAAATGCTAAACAAGCAGTATTGGCAATCCACTTGGTACTAGAGGGTATCAGATATAATGCAAATCCATACTGCTTCCCTCCTCGTAGTTATTACAGCTTGCTAAAAGGTTCCTAATGCCATTTATCATCATTTACCATCGACTACTGCAGCTATGATTATGATATCCTATCAGCTAGCAGAACCCTTTCATTTCTATCCAATTAATATTTTAGCAGCACTCAAATGGTTGCTGCCCAAGTCTTGTAATAAAATTTACATGGATTGGACTGATTTTTTTTTCCTGCGATCTTAAAAAGCCATTTCATTTATTTTTTAATATCCAACTTCTTTAAAGACCTAAATTTTCTTTCTAAAAATGCTGAAATTCAACATTTTGGCACATTAATTAGTTCTAAGACGACAGTCTAAGCAAAAAGTGAGAGAAAGAATTTATGTATTGACAACTCCAAAGAAACATAAAATAAAAAATGAATGCCCTATATTATTTATATTTTCCATCAGTCCCATTCACAAATATCTCGTCCATAGCCAAACACGGACACTTATTTTAAGCAATAATTACAATTCTCAATTAAACATTCAGCAGCGTGTTTGATTACAGCAATTTAAATAAACTGTTTACCATAACATTAAAACAGTCTAATTTGAGAAATTAAACCAAATGACCACCCCCAAGTACCAACAGTATGTTACAAACACAGACCAGTGAATCAACTATTCATTCAAAAACTATCCACTGAGCCTCTTAAAAATGTTTAAAAAAGCAACTTAGTAAGAAATGGGCATCTTTAGACTGCACTCAAGCATTATGCTAATATTAAAATTTAAAATTGTAGGGACATAGCTGCATATACTGCAACCCAAAATTCCTAATCCAGTATCTTTTTTTTCCAGAACACGTCAGTTTTGAAGCTGTATTGATCCTAATACAGAATATCAAAAATCAGCTTAGTACATTAGGCTATAAGATCACATGTGACAACATACCCTACACTTGTCTTTTAAAAAAATACAAATGACTAATTCTACCAGTCTAATGCTATTTACTCAGTTACCAAAATTTAAATTAATTATGTTCTCAAACATAATTGTTAAAAATTGGCAACATTATGCAGGCTTAATTAAGATTAAATCCAATTTACTAAATGTACTTTAATTGGTACTAATTACATTAGCTTTCCTTTCAGAATGACAAATTCCCCATAGGTTTCACTTTAATAGTCTTCTATCAAAATCAACACAGGATGACTGATGATGAGCATCACACAAGGGGTGGGAAAAGAGATGCTCTTCCCCCCTGTCTGCCCCCAGCCACACAGGCACACTCACTACTGCTGCTTTCTGCACGTTTATCCTTTTATCAATTTGCTAAGTCACAGAGTCATGACTCTATCACACATCATTTTCTGTTCCAGTGAAAAATTTCTCTAAAAATAAATACTCTGTGGCTGGAAGCAGCCAAGAAGAACAGAAGCTTTAACAGAAAAATACACAAAGGTTTCAAATATCAGGGCCACCAATTACTAGGGTACTTCCAAGGACTCCAGGGAGTCCTGCTCTTGAACCCTTTGAGACGGAAATCTAATAAGTGAATAAGCCTAACCTGATCTTGAGAACTAGGCCCAATTACGCCGAAGGGCAACTTCACTGCATTATTGCCTGCTTTCCATTACAAGGGCATCCATTGAGTACATCTGGAAAAGAACCTGAGAGGAACCAAGGCTGTCTGCCCAGAAAAACAAATAAAGACAGATATGCCTCTGTGCTAAAGTGAAAAAAAGAAAGAAAATATAATAAGTAGGTGGTTTGCAGGGCTGTCTGTATTTCATAATGTGATAAACTGCCCTCAGGATTTTTTATATGATTGAATTTAGAAAGCTGGGGGGGCAGGGGAGAAGGAAAATAAAAAAGGGTGAATCGCTCAATTTCAACCAAGTGAAATTCAAAGATGGGAGATGAGGAAAAGGGAATTTAAGGTGGTAGACTAAAAAAGCTTTGCACACATCAAATGAAGCAATCAATGCCATCTATACAAATACCAAAAGGGACACTAATACTGTGATCATAATGGAAAATAGAAGTATTTTGCATTTCCTGAGGCAAGAGGAGAAAAGAAAAATACAACACTGTGTCAATAGAAAGAGAGATATGAAAGACAGGAAATTGATATCAGATTTAAGAATGAGAGTGAACAAGTTTCTTCGACGCAACTAATTTGATTCACCGTCTGACAAAATATTTAAGTGTTTTGCATGAGAGTACAATACTTAAAACTTGAATAGACTGAATGGTGATGGAAAAAGGTGTTCAATTAAAACCCAGTCCTTTGTAATCCCCACATTTAGTTGTCACTAAGTATTTAATTTCTGCAGAGTATCACTGACGACTCCATCACCATATATGTATAAAATTTCTGAAGTAAAGCATTTAGAAATTAAAAGTTACAAGGCTTTTGCTGTGGGTTTTTTTCCCTTGCTTAATACAATTTCATTATACATTGCACTTGCAAGCTGATTTCGTTGCAAAGAATTTTGTGTAGTCAGTGTAAGTCTAAAGTACCGCTGTAAAAACGGGGTATCTAGAAATATAAACAAGTTTGACTGCAATGCTTACTTTCAAATGCCTGTAAGAACTTTCTACATAGGTGGCCTGTAAAGACTCTATAAATTGTTTCCATACCTACAGCTTTACTGATTGAGGGTTTGTTTAGTTTTATTTTGGCTTTTGTTTTACTCTAATGGGACCTGAAACAAACTGGATATTCATTCGAGAACAGACCTAACACCTCTTAAGAGTCAGTGACCAGTCTTTCCACCAGTACGAACGACAAGGACCAGGTCCAGAGATTCAGCACGCGCATACAATCTGATCTGCCTCAATCACTGCTTTTCCTGTCAGCCATTTGTCAAATGCATTTGTTGAGTCTTATGGTACCTGTGGGAAGCAGCCATAGGAAAATTAAAAAGATCTACATATGTCTGTAAAATAATGTGTATGTATAAGGTTCCGTAAGTTTGCAGCTGTAGATGCAAAATGCTTTGAGGTAGAAAATCCTAGTGTCTTCCTATGTATGCCATCTAGCAAAAACAGCCCTAAATCAGTTCTGCGGCATTGAGATGCTAATGGAATACAAAATACAATAAATAACATGAAAAACGTTTGACTGCTATATCTGCTGTCAACAAGATAAAGAAATTTCCAGACCCAGAGAAGTTCCAAATCCCTAACTTTGAATGGAAGTGCATACAAACCAATTTTCAGGCGATCTTTCTTCTCCCATCCAATCATTTCTTTATTTCTGCAGTTTACACTCCCCAGCAATGCTGGCGAATTGCTCAACCATTTGCTAAAATGAGTTGTCAGTATTAAGCTCCACTACATAAAAAGCACCCTCACTGGAAACGAGGTCAGATGTTTAATTCATTCTCCTCTAGAGAAGGTTAAAAAACATACATTATCAAATAAGAAACTCTAATTTACACTAGCATGCTCTCGCTGACTAATCTCTTGCTAATCTTGGCCTAAGTACTAGAGTTCAAGGCACAGAACCGATAGCAGCCTTCCAGTACCCAGAGGGGGCCTATGAGAGAGCTGTAGAGGGCCTTTGACAAGAGTGTGCAGTGATAGGACAAAGGGAAATGGCCTTATACTGAAAACATGGCAGGCTTAGTTTAGATATTACGATAAATTCTTTACCTGTGAGGATGGTGAGGCACTGGAACAGGGAGGTTGAGGATGCCCACTCCCTGGCAGTGTTCAAGGCCAGGCTGGATAGGGCTTTGAGTAACCTGAGCTAGTAGAAGGTATACCTGTCCATGGCAGGATGGGGTGGAACCAGATGATATTTAAGGTCCCCTCCAACCCAAAACCATTTTATGATTCTATGCTTGCACTCTCATAGAGAGCTCATTTATTCCTTTGTGTTTGAGATGCTAACATATTGGTTCTGGACAGAAGTCCAAGTAAGAAGCCTGAGGGAAACATCAACATGGCTGTACATCAACTGCATTTTTAGCTCCAGCTTAAATCAGGCCAGGTTAACCAAAAAACTCATTTTTTCCACACACGCTCCTTTTCCTAATACAAATTCATGATGCAGCTATCATCTCAAAAAGTGAACCCCAAATGTCTGAGACCAGACACAAAGGAAGATACAGGCACAAACCCATCCATTCTCACAGACACCCTCCCTGTGAAGTACAAGAGTGCCTGCATGTGCTAAAATTGTATGCGGAAAGTCAAGTAAATAATGCACAATTGGCAGACAAGACTGTAACCTACGAAGAGTCTGCATACCAAACATGAGACAGAAGATTCAGGGCCAGGTGAAGAAAAAAAATTTCTGATGCACTCAAGCATGCAATTAAGGCAAGTCACACAGAATACACATCTGTTTTAAGATTGATGGGAGAAATTATGCAGACCATTCTTACAACAAAACAAATTATCTACCTACCTGTTTATGCATCTCTATATTCAGCCCATAGGACATCTCGTAATACTAAGAAAAAAGAAAATTACTCTATTAGACCTTGCAATTGTGAAACCTGTTTTGAAATTCACTTTGACTGAAACATCATCTGTACAAAGACATATAGACCTACACACATTTATTTGCCTTGAAGAGTTCCTGGAATAGCAAAGTGCATATTTCAGAATAAACTTTTTTTTTTCTGCTTTATCTACACTGTCTCATGTCACATTTACAAATAATAGCTGCAAAACCAGACAACAAAAAATAATGAAAAATAATCACAAGCAGAGTCAAGGATTAGAAGAAGGAAATGATCAGGATTCTATTCACTAGCACACAAAAAATGCCAAAAAAACACCCAAAGTGCTTCAAGCATATAAACATATAAATCAGCAATGTCTAACAGACGGATTATTCAATATTTTAAATTTAAAAAAAATACCAAAAAAAATCCTGCAATTATACTGGCGGGATAAAAAAAAAAAGGAAAGAGCATGGAAATTCAGGGCCAGAGTAGATACACCAATCTAAGTATGTCCTGCTGTGCCCAAGTACTGCAGGGAACTCTGCTCAGTGTGTAATGTTAATACCAAACAATCTCCAAGACTTAAGCATATCAGGCATTAAAATGACAACTGCGAGCCTTACCATTTGCTTGTGCTCTTGCTTAAGATTTTTTCAAGGTTATTTACTCTTTTTGTGTATACAAGAGTATAACTTGTCATGTGCATATGGAAAACGGCTAATCCTTTAGAGATGTACAAGAGAAGAGATAGCAAGAGCTCCTCTAGAGTTATCATGATCCATCACAGAATTATCTATTTAGAGATGTCTTCCTATGCACATTATTTAACCAGGCAGACTACAACAACTGAGGAAATCCCTTTCACAGCTGAGATCCCTGACATTCTCAATTTAATGAAACAATGATTCAGCTGCCAAAGAGCAACAGTTCTTCTAGGAAGTAGGCTTTGGATTTGCATAAGCTTATGTACAATTTTGTCTTACTCCCATCATAGGAAAAATATTATCTCAAACCATTTTACAGAGATATGACCATCAGGACAAGTCAGCAAAAGTGAAAACATCATCCCCAGGAACACTACGGAAGTTGCACACAGCCTGAAACGGCTGACAAGTGATTTGCTAGCATTTGGAAGAAACATCCTCAATTGCTTAAAAGGTTAAAAAGCCAGTTTCACATGGATACTGACTGCTGCAAACAAGTTAAAAGACCCCAGAAAGTATGGATTTGTAATGGAAGCACTGATGCAACCTCAACAACAGCAGCACTACTACAATCTTCCTGTTCGCCTCCAGCAATCCAAATGTATGTCAGACTCAGTATACCAGGCTAATAGACATTTTGAATTTGTTATGCAGCTTGCTTACCATGACATAATGTCGCTGCATCTCTGTCTTCTCACTGGCCAGTTTTTCACATTCTAGCTTTAAACTGTTCAAGAGACAAAAAGGAAAAATCATTGGTACTTCATAACACTAAAGTGACATTCTCCTGAGCACTGGCTGCTCCCCTTTTCGAACATTTCTCCACTACCCAAACATAAATGTGTATTTCAGCTATTTCTTGGGAGTTTAGGATGGGGGTTTGAACTTTTCCATTTTCAAGGGATACCATGCAACATCCTCATCTCATAAAAGAACTGCATACATACATGTGGTATACACAGAAAATTATTTTTCTGACAAAAAAATCTGAACACCGACACTGGTTCACAGAAGAAGCACACAGGGGCTCATACCTTTAACAGTTAACCCTGAGAAGCTACTAACAAAAATGTGATCTGGGTTTCAGAGTTTTTATTGAGGAGTTTAGAAACACCTCTTTCTTCTACTCGACCCACAGAAGAATCAAACGCATATTACCGCTTAAAGAAGCAAAACTTGTGGATTTGAATTTTTACTCTTTGCTATTACTGATGATAGAACTGCAAGTAAAATACTGCACGTAATTTAATGAATACCGTGATAAATACTAACACTTCCACGGTTTATTTTGTTTTCAGAAGCCCGCTAAAAAACCCTGCCAGAAGTCACTTGTCACTTTGAGGACACAGCGCTGTTCCACCTAAGGATAATGAAATAGCTCACCGCCTCACTTCCAGGTTATCAGCACTTGACATGTCAATGAAAGGCGCGAGGGGGCCGAGCCAAGACAAGATGCCTGTCCTGAGCGGCATTTCGAAGAAAAGCCGAGGACGAGCCCAGCCAGACACATATTTTTCTATCAACACCCGCCCTCCCCCACTCCGCACCCAAAAGTAAACAAAAAGACCAAAACAAAGAAGAAAAAGAATTAAAAAAGAAAAAAAAAGAAAGAAAGAACCGAAAACGGAAAGCGGGGAAAACAAGAAAATCCGCTCGCACGGCT
>VZTZ01009374.1:0-15721 GCA_013400955.1 Drymodes brunneopygia
TTTTGTTGCATTGATTTTATATTGTAAGGTATAGTCTTTTAAAGAGCCAGTTCTAAGAATAGATTTGTTCATCTTGAGTCCTTTCTGAATCTGCAAAATGCATGGAAGCTCTCATGGCTGCAGTCAGAGCCATGCTGTACTGAGCTGGCAGCCCAACAAACAGGAGCAAAAACCAGGGAAGTCATCAGCGAGGGAAACAGATGTAGTTTAGAGCCATTAACAAGCATCCAGATTTACTGTCGCTAACAGCATTCACTTTAAAAAGAGATGTGACTGACAAACCTATACTTTGAGCCTTTTATACAGGGAAAAAAACAGGAGCCTAGTAGCATGACTCTGAGCAGGATACAATAGTATCACCATAATTTGAGGACATTTTTAAACTTGCTCCAGTAACTGTTACTCAGTGGTCAGCAGTAATTTCCTGAGTTTTCTGCTCCCCTCAGTATAAACTTATATCTCAAGCTTTATCTTGTGATCCAAATCAAACATATTATACAGCTCCTCTAACATGCAGTAAAAATGACTACACCAGTCAGTTAGCCCAGACAGCCCTCTGAAGAGTGATTTCTGTGCCTTCTTGAGTGTAATTTGATGCACAGGGCCTGATTATAAAATCTCTTGATATGTAACTGTACCTTCCATATTCCTGACAGTCCTTTTGTTTTCAGGATACTCACAGGAAGATGAGGGCAATGGAGGGCAAAGTTTTATTACCAACTAGGCACAACAAATATGAAACTGCATAGTTAGCTTTCAGATTTTCCCTTCCAAGTCCCATTTTCTGTATACTGATCGTCCAAAGAGATTGTCTTTCAGCATCAAATTTCCTTATCAGCAACAGCAAGCACGAAGAGCATATTTGGTATATACTTAGTAACTCTACAATAAATAAACACTTACCATTTTTAGAATTGCTTGCTTTTCTGTGATCTAATTTATCAAATTGGAAGGAAAAGTAAGAAAGATTAGACATGTGGAAAGCTCAGAAAAATTCCACAACAGTATTAGTGATTCCAACAAAATAATATCACTATGGCCAGGTTTCTCACAAATATTTAAAGCTTTCATAATTCTAAGTGTATGTATTGGTAAAGCAGAATCCTACTTAATAAACAGTACTCTACAAAGTTGGTTTTCTAATATACTGTTATTTGACATAATCTGATAATTGGAAACTTCATCTGAAACAAGCAATATGTTTCCTGCTGGTTTGATTCCTGGCATTATTTACTTACCAAAATTTCAAGGCTCTACATTCTGTCCCACATAGTCCTGGCTGAGAATGATGTTAAAAATAAGTGACAGTTCTCATTTCACTCCGAAATAGACACATGTTAGAAGCTGCTTATAATTTCATTGAATTTGTTTACCATACATTATCATAAAAATTACCCTACTGTTTACTTGCATATTCTATGTCAGAATTGCTACTTGCTGGAAATACTTCTAAGGAAAACAGTGTGTATATATACACTGGAATAGTAAATCAACAAACATCATTCTGTATACACAAAGTTATGGCAAGGCAATTGAATCTGCAGCAACTTCTAAAGATGAGAGATTACTGACATAAAACAAAAATGTAATTTCAAGTGTCTGTTCATAATCAGCTCCTAAAAGACCAAAATACTTATTTCCTTTATCACATATGCAAAACACTGGTCAATTGTGGCATCCATTAAGCTGAGCAAGTGTGAGGTCAATGAGCAGTTATTCATTGTGTGCTCTTCCTACTTTCCAGTCAAATATGTATGTATATTTACAGGAAAGGCAGAAAAGAGCATGACAGCACAAAGTAAGAGGAGGGACGAGATGTCTACCCTCCTGCCAATCTTACCCAAGAGGCAGAGTAGCAAAACTAAGCTGGTATCAACTGCTACTGGATAGCAGTAATGAAGACAACATAGACTCTGGTAATTTTCATTGCACAGCAGCTCTAAAAAGGAAAGGCTGAAGACACTTAAGAGAGTACTTCACATCTACAGGGTTTTTGCAAAAAGAATAAAGAATAAACTGAGTAGCTAAAATGTTAATTTTGAAGAAGTGGCAGTTTAGTGCTGGAAAATATTGACAATACATTCCTAGAGAAGGTTTAAGTAACAGGAAGAGAAGCTTTTTTCCTTACATAAGCAAATATGAAATCCAAAGCTAGGGATGTTTGCTGTATTTTGATGAGACAAGAACATATATTATGTTCAAATACTTGAAGAGTGAAAGAGGTTTGGGTTCCTGCAGCTTTAAAATGAAAGCAGCTGCACTACAGCTGTGCATCTCAAGAAGTCAATAAAGACAGATAATTTTTTCTAGAAGCTGTGAGGTTAAGTGTACCTTTTATCAGGGAGAAACATGTTTGGTTTTAATTTAAATACTGCTTTGATATGTGCTATCAGAAACTAGCCAGGAAATAACAAATTATTCTAGCTAAACTATGCAATTTACCAATAGTAGCATTTTTTGAGAATGTCACCAGGACAGTGATAGCTCCAGCGGTTTGTTTACAATGTGCCTCACCCTTACCAATAATCCCCAACACTGTGTCCCACAAAGTTAAATGAAACCATCCTGCTCACTGACCTCTGCTTTGTACTGGCAGGCATGTTATTAAACCACAGCTAAGAACAGCAGCTCTTTTGCATACCATTGCTTAAATCAAGGATCAAAGTTTGACATATCTAGTTATTATTATGCTGGACTTGATAAAATTACCAAAGTATAAAGCTACTTTGTGTTACCTGAGGCTTCTTATACAATTGAAACAATTTCTTNGTGGGGAAGGTGGGGAAGTGACAGAGGAGACGCAACTGCTGCAACAGGCAGGAATTTGTCACCATTGTCCCCTATCCCTTAAGTCACACGTTCAGTCAGGTGGAAAGATGCCAGGGAATCTCCTGTGTCATGCGCCCTGTTTGCCTAACAGGCTTTTTCCAGGGAAGGTAGGGTGCGATTCCTGTAATCTGTTTCTGTCTTAGACTCCTAGATACTCCTCAACCTATTCACCTCTTCATGGAGTTCCCTGAGGGCTTTCCAGTTCAGGAAATCCCTGAGCACCACACGAGTGCTCCACCACAGCTCATGATGACAGTGCAGCCTCTCACCTCAGCATCTGAGTTTACTTGTTTACTTCAGTTTACTTTCTCTCATTTACAGATTCCGTACAACAAAAAGAGATAAAGAATCATGTGTTATTCAAGGAGCAGCTACTGTAGCCTCAAGAGAGGTGTGTTAAAAGGCTATCCATCACACTGGACAAACTGCCTGGTGCATATCCTAACCATCAAAATGTCAATAAAGAGTATAGTATTAAACTATGAAGTGACACAACCAATACCATTTTTATTTCTACTTTGTCCAGAGGATTATACTTCAGGAAACAATAGAAGTCCAAGGCAAGCAACCACTAAGAACTTAAATAGGGAGTCATTTAACACTGCGTTTAACAAAACTAACAGCATTTAGTGAGTGTATACTGAGACTTAAAATATTTATATCATATGTCTAAAGTCTGTAATAAACTACAAATGCCAGGAAGGCAATGGTTTTGCAACCATAGACAGATTGAGAACCCCTGGGAAGACAACACTGTACCTACAGCTTCCAAGAATTTTTTGTCTTTGTATTTTCTCACAACAGCAAGAAACAGGAACACTACTGATGTCCCCTCCAATGATAACTTATGTAATTATCTTAATTTTCTTTAGTCGTTCGTTGTTTTCTTGACAGTAATTAGGAAACACAGTAGATAAAATGGTTGCTCAACCTGGACAAAACATGTAATAATCTAGTCAGATGAAATTCAATTTACTTGCAGACAGAAAAGAGTTACTATACAAAGTCTCACTTTTTGCTTTGAGAATGTATCCCTAATATTATAAAGAATTTAAGTACAGAGAAACAAAATAACCAACTCAATGCCTATGACTTAGGCGAATAGGTGCAACCAAATTTCAAGGTCCGTTTGCCTTATTTATTTTTCCCCCCAACATAGTGATAGCATATTTAGGCATAAAGGTTGTTCACTCAAGCACAGCTATCCTATCTGGAAAGAGACTTGTGAAATCAGTATAAAAACATCCACACAGCTTTCCCCAGTATAATTTCCACAGCACAATAAAACACTGAATTGCATATATTTAAGGCAGGAATTTGAGCCCAGGATTTGTAGGATCAAGAGTTACTCACCATCAGCAATGGACAGAATATGCCTGGCTACCCACTGACCTTTCAGAAATGATACCCATAAGTTATACGTGCATCAATGTCCATGCATGTCAAAAGCAACAAAATTCTAACTTTTTGAGACAATCTGTTGAAAGACAGGGTGGAAGTCTTCAGCAAACCATCTGCTCTAGCAATCACTTACACTTTTGCCACTGCAATCCTTGCAAGTGTCTTCAGACATTTGCAACTGCAAGACTCCAATCACAAGGGAGAATTACAGACACACACACACTTTGTAAAGAGCAGATTTGGCTCCTGCTGTTCCTCTCTCTTGTAAATCACTTACATTTGCAGGAAAATCAAGCAATTCCTGGATATCAAGTGCATGAAAACACTATCTCAATATCTGCTTTCCACCATGGGGGCTCTACATGCATTCTCTGTGACAGTAAAGCTTGCTAGAGAGACTCCTGCCTCCTAATCAACATCCAAACGCATTCCCAGCTCTTGATTACTCTTGATTATGCCAGCACAACTGCCTCTGGTTAATGTTGTGAAAAGCTATAAAATGTGTGGATTTTAAAAGAGTGGCGTTTTCTTTAGGTCCAGAACATTTTACAAGCAAACCAAAATCCAAAGGCACCACCAGAACCTTCAGATACCAAAGCAAGGTTCAGCAGAGGATCAGTCTCACTTAGCTTTTGTTGCAGAAGTTGAATTTGAGAAGTTAAACAGATGACC
This sequence comes from Drymodes brunneopygia, assembly GCA_013400955.1. Lineage (NCBI taxonomy): Eukaryota > Metazoa > Chordata > Aves > Passeriformes > Petroicidae > Drymodes > Drymodes brunneopygia. The sequence goes on from VZTZ01009374.1 coordinate 4,903, forward strand.
CAACATGTTTTCTTCCTGCATCCCACAACCAATCTCATGTGCAGTGCTGCATTTTCCAGACAGATTTTCTCTCAGCAAACCAGTATTTTTAGCTTTTAAGTGTCTCCCTTCAGATGGCATTTGCTGACAGACTTCTTTGATCTTAATGCATGTCAAGAGTCTAAATTACAAATTCCTAAATAAACTGCTTACATTTGACTATACTCTCTTTAAATTTTAATCAGGGTAGAACACAAAAGGGACAACGTTTCATCTCCTAGCTTCCCAGTTGGATAGGGTATTCCATACACAGCTCATGTCTCCTTTATCAGTCTACTGCCAGCTGCTGAACTCTGATATATTATTTGATTCTTGATGGTACTTATTTCCATGCCTTTTTCTGTATTTTTGGTTAACAGTCCAAAAACTAAAGAATGTAAGATACATTAAAGCACACTTTCAACCACGTGTAAGTGTTAAAACCTAAAGCATGTTTCAAGACACAAGATATTTAATACACAGTAGTAGGCACTTTTCATTTCAAGCTTTGCATCCTATACATCAAATATTTTCAAGTATGGCTTCTATGCAGAAAGTCAAATAAGATAGAAAGAAAACTTCAGAATTCTGACTATTGATATCATTAAATCCAAAGTATTTCCAAGCATTAAAGTATGCATGGACATTGTGAATGTTTTATGATGTTTCTGTAAGTTATGAATGTATTTGCAACAACCTATTTACTCAAAAACTTAAAAGGTTTTTTTCTAGTTAATGCAACAAGAACACATACATGAAAGACACAGGCAGGTGGCTTATGTAAGATTATTGATTGAAAAGAATGTGATTAATGAATTCTCCTGGGCAATAAAGGTTTATGGATAAATCCCACAAACTTTATGAATGCATAAAGATATATATAATTGGTTTAGAGGAATGAGACACTCAGATTCTTTTATATGAACTGCAGCTGTTATTTGTCACAGCTGAGAAATACTTCACTACTCCTCTACAGCACGCCATTTAGGGACAGGCACGTAAAACTTATTTCAGGTTAAAAATTGCACTTTAGATAGGCAACTCTTCCCAGCTCTAATTGGGCACCCCTAAATCCCTGTTCAGAAAGGTTTCAGAACTGTGACCTTCCTATTGTGTCAATATGCAAGACAGCAGGAGGCCGCAATGACAGCACAAGATCCAAACCTCAGTGTAGTGTTCAACAGAGAAATAACCCTGGAAGACAGTTACCTTAAAAATGCAGGTTTTCATCCAGACAAAACATGCTTATGAGCACAGAGGTTTTGCAGTGGCTCCAACTCTTGTTTGGGGATTTAGGAAAAAATAGATGGGTAGAGCCCCACTTGACTTACAGAAACAAAACAGATTTAGGTCCCTCTGGCTGACCTTGGTAACGTCAATAGGTATCAGAATGAACAGAAATGTTGAGGTTTGTGCTATTCTCCACTTTCTCCCTACCACCACAAGTGCAAATGCACTTCAAATGTGAACACTGTTTATAGCAATTACTTACATTCTACCAGAGCATGCATTAGCATTTTAAAAAACATCTGTGCGATGCAGTGACTGATAAAGCATTTTAGAAAAATGTTTTAAAATGCTCTCCTTTGCTTTACCTGTAATAGACTAAAATTAATAGCAACAGAAAATTACTTTCCAAAGTAACTATGAGTTGGGATGAGATGTAGGACATAAGAGAGCAGCACAAAAGATTGGAAAAAATGACGGATAGAAGATAAGACATAATAATTTCTCATTATTTTTGATTTAACCAAATCAGAACTCAAAGTACTTGTTAACACCACTGAAAATCCACGTGATGCAAAGGCATACCAGCAGACAATTTTCCAGAGAAATCTGCAAGAAATTAGAGGATTAATGATCCAGAACCAAGGTAAAGGCAAGGGTGCTTGAGGGATAGGAAGGATTCTCCTCAAAATGCAGCTGGGCCTTCAGTCCTTTAAGTAAAGGGCTCTGCACAGGTATTATTTTACAAAACTGTCTACTTTACCAATTTACATGGAATTTACTGTTTTCTTTTGCCACAGTCTTCAACACATTGTTTATCTCTCTCTCTGCCTATCAAAATTGGCTGGCTAGCCCCACATGGAAGCAAAGTGATTTTTGCATTAAACTAGCTACTTCTTGTAAGGATATAAATCAGTTATAGCATGCAACAGAGAAAAATATAAAGAAATGAGAAATAACCTTCAAGTACATAGTTTTACAGAAAATAAACTGCAATCAGATTTCAGGCAGCTATTGAAGAACAAAATTAGGTAGGTATTGCTCTGGGCTTACAGTCTTGAGATGGTAGGAAGTAAATATATTCAGGAATTGACTTGGATGGGGTTACATTGCTAACCTACAGCAGAGGTGACAGATGCTAACTGATCTCAGCACACAGACAACCTTTTAGTCACCTACTACAGGATCCCCGAATCTTTTGAGCCAGATGCATTTAAGTTTGCATAGATAGCTGTAGGCAGAAATGCTTTATTTCCCCCATATGCTATAAGACCTCCTCATAAAACTCAAAAAAAACTTGAGGTCATTGCAGACAAAAGTCCAGACACAAAAGCAACATTTACCAGACTGCTCAGGCATTCAATTTTCTCAGCCTTTTTGGCACTTTGAAAATGAATGTACACTAAAAGATGTGACAGCCCACAAGAAATTTAGGAGGCTGTACAACACTGTCCTGAAACCGTGCTGTTAAACTGTCATAATCTGTATTGGCTGTGAGCCTATCCATACTGCTATACAGCCCAAGGTGAGAAAAATAAGAAATTGTCATATTTTTTGTTAGCTGTCTACTGACTCTCATCTGCGAAAGTACCTAACAATGCTTCTCTGTTTGACTTACTTTACTGAGTTTTCATATGCATGCATAAGGTTGCTGAACAGCTTAAAAGAAAAAGGGAAACTTGGGGGGGAAAAGAATAATCTTGGATTGTCAATTACACCAACTGTGCACCTGCAGCCGGGAAAGCCAATCACATCATGGGAAGTGTGGCCAGCAGGTCAAGGAAGGGGATTCTGCCCCTCTAGTCTACTCTCAGGACACCCCACCTGGGGTGTGGGGGAGAACAAGGTCCAGCATAGCACCTCTCCTTGTTGGCTCCTCTATCACATAAAAAATTAAGAGGTATATATGAATAGTTACACATAGTAGTAGTACACATAGCACATAGTTACCAAGACTATTCACTGCAACATGCATTGAGAAAAGACTACCAACCAAACCCAAATAATTTCTTATTCTTTTAAACTGGACAGCTTTAAACAAAGTTTTAAACTTACAATTTATCAGACAAGAACGCATGTTTCATCTGGAACCTGCCATCTAAATAGGAATACTCACCCTGCTGAAACTGCAGGAGGAATGACCAGTATGAATTTAAGTTGTGCTTCATGCAGAGCTTCAGAAAGGTGAGTGAGCAAGTGAATCAACTCCCTGAAATATAAATACACTGTCAGAGGGAAAGGCAGGAAAACTGCTGCTATATGTTGACAGGAACAAGTAACAGTAGTAATAACTGAAAAGATGCAGCTGGCAAGAGAGACAAACACAATTTGTTGCAAATGATCATAGCACAAAAAAACAATTAGGAAGACTGATTATGTTTACCTTCTTTAAGGACTACGAACACGGCCCTGCTCGAGACAGCCTTAGTCCTATTGGAACTGGTGATCACCTTGGGGTTTAAGTTTCTCTCAGTTTTATTTTAATCTAACTATGCATTGTTAGCATGTAAAACAAGCCAGCATATCTTATCAGAGCAGGTCACTTCTTGAGGTCATTTTCGGTGAAAAGAATTAGATCAATAGAAGAACCAAATACTGTTCTGAAGAAGCAGCTGTTGAAGAGATTAAAGTTATCACTGTGTTGCTACACACAAGAATTTGTGAAGATGCTTTTACAGAGAAAAGCACTCTTCAAGGGATATTTCTGAGGCCTGTGTTTAGAAATTTTCTTCTGCTGTTTTTTTCCTGGATAAATAATCCTTCTGTTTCTCAATATATTACTATATACCTACAAAACAGATGTTTGACAATGTCATATCTGGAAACAGCATCTTCTGTCTGCACCATTTAAATAAAGACTTCCACAAAAGCTGATTTTCGTATTCACAGTCTTGGTATTTCAATAGGAAAATAGACTTAAAAATTCCTATGCAAACTGTTTTAAGCACTTCTAACTGGAAGGGTGATGTTAATAGAAAACCCTTCAATCTGCAAAAACAAAGTTTAATGTCATCTTAAGAGGAATTCAGTATTACCTTAAATTTGCACTACAAACATGGCCCTTCTGAGTGCCTTTCTTAAGTCATTTGATTTTTCAGAACAAAGTTAACTTTCTGATTTTTCAACTGGCTAGGAGGATCCACAAACACAGCCAGATGATATTAGTACAGAACTCTAGATCTATTTAGGACTAGGCTTAAACCAGAACCAAATGAAAAGCAACTTCACCACCCATTCCAGGAGGCTAAAAGTGCTTAAGCAGGAAAGGCAGAATAGACAAGAGTCATCATCCAAGCTGTTTGTTCCACTTAAACTGGATTAGACCTGAACTCTCAGAAACATCATCTTGGTACTGTCATGCCTTTCAAGGCAGTATAATCCTAGAGATACTCTCCTGAAACTATTGCTCTTCCAATACAATTATCCATCACAGTGATTAATCTGGATTTGCACAATGTAGACACTCTCCAAAGGTAACCAAGTATTTTCATTTTCCCTGAATGGTCTGATGTCTGATGAAAACTTCCTAGGACCTACAATCTACATTACTCTCAAAATCCTGGCACACAAACAAAGCATGTTTTATCACCTTCCAAATACCAGCAATAATTTGTGCCTACAATTTGAGAGGTGGCTGTGCTGAACAGCCCTTAACACTGAACTATCACACTGCCACCTATTTCTCTTCTGAGGGAAGACATGGGACTACACGAATCAGCTTTTGGTCTGTCTGCAGCATGTACTTCTACCATTCTTGCTCTGGGAAACCAGCAGCTTTGCCTCCTGTTACTTCGCTACATGCATTCCATATTAGGAGTGTCACTATTCAGACAAAACAATTATAGCATAGAAGAATCCTTTTCCATAGGAACACATTAAAAATTACAACACTAAGCTAAACAGACATTTATTGACACAAACATACACATCTCTCACAACACCCACATGACATAATCTTATCAAAGACTGTAATCAATATTAAAACTAGGTAAGCAAGCTTTCCCACTGATTTGTATCTCGTGGCTTAGTGACCTTTTTAACTAATTATGCCCAAACTATAGTATAACTCAACCTTTATTAGATGTCAGAGATGCTACATATAAGATAAATTTCACCAAAGAATCAATTCCTCTCACTTTGAGATTATTTTCGTGTTCATCAGCAGGGATCTCGCTTCTCTGCCTGGCTGCCTTTGTTAGCTGTAGCAGCTTTGAGAACTCTACACCATGCAACACATTTGCTGACTTTAACTATTTAGAATACAAGGGGATAAAAGGAAGGGCAGGATAGGACAAAAGAACCGAGCAAAGGTTTAGAACAAGATAACATCTTTTTCATTTAGAAGCATGGTTAACACCCTCACTCCCATTCTGCAGAGGCAAAAACTGATCCACAAAGGCAGTGACACACTCACAAAAACATGGCTGCACAAAAAAAAGTCGTATTTTGAAACATGTAAGTGTAGAACCATAACCTACAACTGTAAACACAGGACAGAGAAATTAGCAGGAATGCAGTTTGGATTGTTGGTGCACTCAGGACTCTAAAACAGTCTACATCTAAACAGCCACTTCCTACCCTCCCCTCAAGAAATTCAATCAGTATTGATCTGGCTGAAAAATAATTACCTTCAACTTGAAGGAAGTCAAGAAGAAAAAGGACAGCTGGACAACTGCAGACTTTTGCTCAAGAAACCCAGATTAATATCTATTCACTAACCTGTCAAGTCAGGTTTCTGGGCCCTGAAAACTTTCTGGCAAATCAGACAGGATTAATGGCTAAAGACTTAATTTAGGCTCACTTCCATGTGCTGGCCAAGAAAGATTAAGTAAATCAAATGTGCACTCTTCCCTCTCCTCCAAAGAGCAATAGCAGGATGTTCATTTATTGTGCTATAAACTAAAACTTTACTGTGTCCCAACAGTGCTTTCCAGTGTTTTAAACGCAATATTCTCCAATGTTACCTTCGGCAATTTTGAAAGAAAAGCTACTGGCATTTTAAACATTATAATGAAGTACAGGAAAGTAGGAATAGAATCAATCTTTCTAAAAAAGCTTCATTAAATATTTACCAGACACTTCACTATAGTCAAGTTTAACTTCAAAGTAGCTACTAAAATATTGGCAGCTTTAAGATTCTATCTTGAGCCAAGTGAGGTCTCCTTCATTCATACTACTTCAGGCCTTCTCTTATCACTACTATTTGGTAGGTCAATTTTCCAAGTGTTTATGATTTCAAAGTACCTTGTCCCCTATAAAGTATGCAGATCTCCACATTTTCATCTCCCATAGTTTGTGGCAACCTTTATTTTTCCAAAAATCACTTCTTTCAGCATTGTTGGTCTGCTGTGTTTTGGACCCTTTGCAGCACAGTTTACTTCAGTGCACAAGAGGGGGATGTCGATGCATTTGAAAAGCCATGCAGAAGACATGAAAGGTTTCCATACTCTTCCCTTCAGTTACACTACCCTTCAGAGCTCTGCAGCTTTCCAACTTTAGTCACCTTTCTGCACAAATTTGGAGTCACTGCTCCCTAAAATTTATGCCTTGTCAAGAAAATTGGACAAAATAAAGCTGTCTACTTGAAGAAGAAATTGCCCTTTTCTGCCATTTCACTGCCTAGTTAATACCAAGAAACTGGAGTGAATTATGGCAAATCTTTGATTAATAGATTAATTTTTCAGGGACTAACATGAAGGATACAACTGCCAGAAGAGTTTTTCCTCCTATACTCCTACCAACATTAATAAGATGCCTGAAGGTCATCTTCTGCATAGAGTGGCAAAAAATATCACGTTTTTCAGATTGATTCTGTGTGATGGCAGCGCCATCAGTCAAGTAATGCTGGACTGATCAGAATATTGTGTGCATTTTTATGTAGCCTGTGAGAGTTTTATGAGTATATTATGCCTTTTTCACAACATACCCAGGTCTCTGGAGAAAAATAAACCCACCCAGTAAACCCACAATTGAGATTAGTGAGACATCATCTTGTCTAGCTGTTAACTAAATAAGCAGGAGAACCTTCACTTGCTCAGGTCTCTCAATATTTCTGCCATGTACATTTCTAAACTTAAATGCCACGGGATGAATAACTTGGAATATTTATTGCAAAATCAGGCAAGAAAGTTTTAGAAAAATAAAGACAGTTATTTAAGAAGTGGGTTTAAACTATAAGAAGCAGCAAAACAGATTAGAATTAAGGTACCATCTGCATAGGATATCTCAGCTCATTTAGATTTCTATTAGGGCACTACTTTCCTATGTGTTAGGGTAGAAAGTGGGCAGCTGAACACTTTTTCACTGTGCAGTGATTGCTAGCATGAAAGGAAGCAGCATCAGTTAGATCCAGTCTTTCATCTCACATTAAATTTGATGCCACTGTGATTTGTTTACTAATAATTCTATTCTCAGAAAACACAGGGAAAAAGTAGGTAACAGTGCTATAGAGGGTACTTCAAAGTATCTGTATTAGACATCTGCAAGAGCCTGAAGTGGTCAGCATAAAGCCCCCTAAACAGGCCCACGCACACGTATTGAGACAATTAAGGTTCTTCAGATGGAACAGGTGGTATTTCTAAAATTAAGAACCCGAATAGAAGACCCTAATGCCATTTTATACATGTGGAAGTATACAAAGCATGCATACAGCATTGCTGTGTAAGACTTGAGGCTCCTACATGAACAGCCAAAGAGGCTGCTCAGGGTATCTAACACAAAAGCAGGCAGATATACTCAGGCACCTAATTCTCTTATAAAAATTGATAATGCTGATAACACAATATTTAATGAACATGCAAAACAAAGCAGCACAAAGGATTTATATAATTTAACACTTTATTCTGCTAAGCATTACAGAACAATTCTATAACCTCGAACCAGAATGACTGAAAAAAATTTTGTTCTTGAAAAAACCCACATTAGTTTTGGTTAGTTCTCCTTAAGAAGACATAAGACAGAAGATATTTAGTGAGCCTGAAACCACATATTCATGTTTTAGTAGACACCAGCAAAATAACTTCTTAGCAACATTTCACCTCATCTGTGATGCCACCTAGAATAAACAGGAAACTGAAGACTCTTCTTAGGTAACTCCTTGGGCCTCAAAAGAAGAATTTTCACTCATTTCTAAAGTTCAAAAGAGAGGTTTTGTAGAAACACACAAAGGGCTGACAGAGGAGTGTCTAAGTGTACCTAATTTAAAAATGCTCTGTAATTACAGGTTCTTAATGAGGCTGGTCACAGGATTTATGTGTTACCCTGTTACATGAAGATTCTTACGCAATTTAATCATCAGAAAGTTTTAAGGCAATTTTCAAGCCCAAACATCAAGGGAGGGCATGTGTTATGAAAATGTCCTTCCAATACACAGGTTCAGCTATTCAAAACAGGTATCTCATGGGGACACTTGCTCAGCTGAGGTCAACTGAGAAGAGACCTTCGCTACAATTATTCCAGCTTTCTGATATATGAAGTAGTTTTTAAATCATAGCCCAGTTTATTGGTGAGTTAGGACACTAATTTGCAAGTTTTCAGATTCTTTTGTAGACTCCCCTGCTTCTGGGTGCACTCTGCTAAAAAGTCACATTGTCTTTAGGGAGTGGGTGCTGATTTCATAGCTGAAACAGCGCATCAGGCACAAATGTTCCATAAGCAAATCCCACTGTTGTCATTTTAAGTTGAATTAAAAAACTTGTGCTGTATCAAGTGTTCCTGCACCACTAAGGCAGTGCATTGGATGGGATCACAGATCATGTCCAGAACACAGTTAAAAACATCACAGGAATAATTTCCATAGCTTTCCCCTCTACACAGATATATGAAATATATAGAATAATTGAGTGCCATTTATTAATTTAATAGCTAGGTACTCATTTAATTTAGGTTTTGAAAAATGAAAACCGTAATGATTCTCTGTGAAATATTTTTCCCTAGATCAACACTACTGCTCTAGCATTTCATAAAGCAAGCTGGCAGCTGCAGCATATTCCCATACATTTTTATGCACCGGTGTTGAGTTTCAATAACCTGTTGCTAACTACTTCTGTGAGATTATTCCTTATATGTCAGGGAAAAAAAAGAGATTTTAAAATTTTTTTTTTAAACTAAAACATGTTCACTTTAAATAACGTGAATAAGCTGCATTAGCTAGCCAGGTCTCCTTGTATTGTGGGACTGCTCTGAAAGTAGTTTGAAGGGCAAAATATCTGTTCCCAGGCCTGTCATCATGATCTTTTGTCCCTTTNAAACGTGAATAAACTGCATTAACTAGCCAGGTCTCCTTGTATTGTCAGACTGCTCTGAAAGTAGCCCGTCATCATGATCTTTTGTCCCTTTACCTAGAAGTAGGTTAAACTACTTCCAGGCATTTGACCTTGAAGGATCTGAACCAGGAAAGCCTACTCTGAACCTAACAGTTACAACAGATGCTTTATTTGGAGCATGCACAAATACTGTCCTACAAACACTTCACCCCTCCAAAGGATTAGGCTTCATCTCTCTGCTGACATCTCCTGCGAACTAATCCCCACCTTTCCAATGTTAAGAACGTGCTTTACTACCGGTGTCAGTTTCCAAAGACACATTCTGAAGGGAGATCAGGTGTGAATCACGTTACAATATTGCCACGCTGTGGGCTAGAGAAGGCATTGCGCTGCTCCAGCTCTTCCGACAGCAACAAGCAAAGCAAAAGACCACCCATGCTTACCCATTTATCAGAAAAAACTCTGCTCTGCTACTCAAAAGGAAATGAACTGATCCCAAAGTAAAAGTATTCAAAGCACAATAAAAATACAGGCTTGCCAAGGTAATAAATCCACTCAATTTTTCCCCTTAAGATCCGTTCTAAGAAGCTGTACACTCCAAAAAAAAATTAGGGAAAACTCCTGGGGCAGTGGATAGCCAAGCCAACAAGTTTCAAAGGAAGTGATAGGCAAACCCACTTAATCTCAAAATGAAGACACTGGTCCCACAACTTAGAGGCATCATGAGACAAAATTTCCATGTAATGATGTGAGTCTCCTACATTCACAAAACAGCTGTTACTGCACACTGAGGCCAGCTTCAGCTTTCTGTCTAAATTGGCATCATTCAGACTGCTGCAAGCCCAACCCAAGGCACTGTACAACTTAAACACCCTAACCATTTCTAGGGATGCAGCAATAAAAGGGGAAAAAAACCCACTTATGAGTTTCCAATGAAGCATTTAGATCAGGTCTTGAAATGGAGGAAAACCTGCAGTTCCTAACTTCTGGTTCCATTTATGCTTTTGTGACAAACAATCTCACATTTAAGTTAGGATAATCCTAAAGTGTTGCTCATAGTGGCCACACACAATTACACATTACTGACTCAGAGAAAAGGATCCAGTTACCATTATACAGTGTGAAAATAACCCTTTCCTTTTCAGAAGTTATGGAAAATACTTCCCACTCCTTTCTATCAATAACAGACACAGTGAATGGAAGTGGTGCTTCACCTAAATAACACTCAGGTAACTAAAGGTTAAAGCAACTAAACAGCAGTACCTCCTCTAGTACAAACANAGACTCGATGATCCTTATGGATCCCTTCC
>VZTZ01009379.1:0-47410 GCA_013400955.1 Drymodes brunneopygia
TATGATTCTGTGATTCTCTGATTTTATCTGTGATTTATCTGTGACAGCCTGTGCCAGTTCCTCACCACCCTCACAATAAAGAATTTCTTCCTCATATCTAATCTAAACCTACTCTCTGTCAGTTTGAAACTGGTCCCCCGTGTCCAGTCACTCCACGCCCTTTTAAAAAGTCTCTTGCCATCTTTCTTGTCAGCTGCCTTCAGGTACAGGAAGGCCACAATCAGGTCACCTCAAAGCCAAACAATCCCAATTCTCTCAGCCTTCCTTAAAGAAGAGGTGCTCAATTTGAAATGGCTGAAAGCCATTGGACTGAAAGTGCTTTGCAGTCCACTGACAGATAGATACCTGTTTTGAGAATCAAGATATATCGCCTAGTTTTGATTTGACACATTTCTGCAATAATTTAACTCATTGAATCATTTACCCTGCATAAAACCAAAAATATATTAGTCTAATTTCAAACATATTTTAACAAAAATATTCTTTTCTGCAAACTTAGTCTCCAGTATACTTTCTGAAAGCAATATAAGAATAACAAACAAGTTATTTCTGGGTGAATTTTCCTGTCTTTTTAAAAATCTTGTCCCAACTGTGGTAATAAATTTTTTTATGTACTGATACCCTAAAAGAAATTAATTCATAGGTGATTTTTTTTTAAATTGTTTAAAAATGCTCTTTTCTTTTAAATAAAAATTGAGACATTGCACAATGAAAGTGCTTTTTTAAATGCTATTAAAACATACTCAGTTATTGAATGAATAACTAGACAGGCAAAATTGTTTTGGGAGCTGTGGATAAATGTGCTGTACAATATACTACTGAAATAATTTTCATTTAATGAGACTACCAAGAAGTCACAAAATCATTTCATTTCATGTTTTAAGTCACATTCACATTATTGCTATCTAGTAGTTTATATGTGTTCAAGGTTCATTCAGAGAATTACATTTAAAAGGGGAAAATAATTCCACAGAGCTACAAAAAAATCTTTTTTTTTTCTGTCTCCTTATTTTCTTCAGAGTGTAAATTTATTGAAATGCATAAGATGTGCAATCAATACCTGGACCTTAAAAGAACTGAAATATGTAATGAAGACTGCAAGGTCAAAATGTTCACCTTTTCTTTCACAATAATTGACCAATTGAAAACAAAAGAATAGGAATATGTTAGGACATGAAATTCTTTAGCAAATTCTAAAACATTTCTTTGTAAAATGTTCATTCTGGACATAAAGTTTGGAGTCAAAAAAGCTTTTCAAGCTCCAATTATATTATAGACAGGATAGATCTCTTGCTATCAAGAGATCAAGGAGAAATGTTGGGATCGTACAAAGACAGAAATTATGATGAAGTTAGAGGTGAAGTCCTGAGACTCAATGAGTTTCATTTTATGTCACTATAGGGTGAGTATAATTGTATTAAGTGATCACTGATCCACAAAAGGAGCAAAGTAGGGCCAGCGTTTTATTTCTGGCCTCTTTTCAACATGCTGTGTATTTACAGATGCCAACTAAATCTTTCTTCTCTCCTAACTGGTTCTCTCCTAACACATAAACTTCTCCAGAAAATAATTTTTCTTAAAAGAGACCTGTAGGGATGTCAGTGCCCCCAAGTGGCTTCCAAGCATGTTGGAACACATTCTCACCTGCTTCTGTTTGTTTGCTGAAGGATCCAAGTGCTTCAGTAATAAAGAGCCTTGAAAATACTCCCCCATGTACTTTATTGTCCCAGTAAAATCAGCAGAGATAGTTGTGCTGAAAATGTCAATAAAATGTTCTCCTGATTGGTTTCCAAACAGTGTGGCTGCTATTTGGCTCATCTTTTCTAAAAAATCCTATGTCTGTGTGTGTGATGATAAAAGAGGGAAAGCAGGAAAGAGAGACTGAGAGAGGCAATGACATAGATACATGCTCTGCACAGTCAAAAACATGCTTTTTGCAGCATTGAACCTTTGAATTTACCAACTAAGATTCTTCAGATTTTATGCTCCCTTTCATACATTAAAAGTCAGATTAAAGGTTCTTTGTGTTTGCAGGGGCATGGATCTCTTAATGAGACAAACTTTACTTCAGTTTCAGAAACAGCAAATATGTATATAACCCGTAAGCATCCTAGACATTTCCCTTTTTCCATGGATCAGACCTGAGCAGTGAACAGAAAATAAAATAATCATCACACCTATTTGTTGGTCAAACTAATTTTGATTTGTAATATTTCTTCTTAAATTAAGAGCAGAGCAGCCGCGAGTAACTGTGAGTATTCAATCAAATTCTCAGAGCACAAAATGTCATTGTTACCCTCTTTGTTGCATAAAGCTCTTCTGGCTGTAGGCTCACACTTCAGATTGCAGGAGTGTTTAACAGCAGCAACATAAGCAAATCTGTTAAAACATTGCTAATAAAGTATAAAAGAGACAATAATGATGATACAATTTGATTCAGGAATCAGTGTTGTTTGGCACACCTCTTGCTTTCTGTACAGTTCTGTCTTACCTAAGGGAGATAAGAGACTGTTTCAAACATTGTTTTTGCTAGCTGTGCACTTCATGAGCTTGAATAAAAACACACTGATACCATCATGCTTCGATGTAAACCAAATCTTGCATTGTTATTACAAACACTCAGAAATCCTAGACCTACTTGATTCCTCCTCCAAATTATAAATGCTAATAAAACTATCTCTAGGATATTTTAAGATGACTGGTTTTGTTCCTCAGTCTCTAAGAAATACTTCTGAGCCTGAAACAACATGTAATACAAAGGAGTTCTGTCCACGTTCAAAAGCCACGTAAGCTCATCTGAATTTGAATTTCAGGTAAAACACCAAGCTCTGAAGGAGTCTCAATGAACCTCAGAGTCTTGGCAATGCTGTTTTTGCAAAACGACTTCTAAGATGCATTGCTGTTTTATTGTGCAAGTGTAGTTTGTAAGGGTGTTTCCAAAAAGCAATGCCCCTTGGACCTAGACAGACTGAAGGAGTGAATTTTGTGAAGTTCAGTAAGGACAAATGAAAAATTTTCTAGCTGGGAAGGAATAATAATAATTTTTTTTAGTAAATATGGGTTTAGATGCCCAGCTGGGCAGCAGCTCTGCTGAAAAGGCTGTGAGGCTCTGGGCTAACAGCAAGCTGAGCATGAGCCACCCAAAACACCCAGGTCTGTCCTGGGAAATTGAGAGGAGGGATTATCCCTGTCTACCCAACACCCCCTGTCCTTCAAGTCCTGGCTCCCCTGTACAAGAAAGGCATTCACAAATGGGGACAAATGCAAGGCTCCCAAGATGTTTGGGGCTGGAGCACTGGCCCTACGATGAGAGGCTGAGGGTCTGAGACTCACTGAGCCTGAAGGAAAGAGAACTTCAGGAAGTCCAACCTGTCTGTCTCCCTCAAGAGTACCAGGGAGACCCAGGAAGAATCTTTACAGTGATATTTGGTCAAAGGACAGGAGAACATGGGAACAATTTGAAAGAGGAGTCATTCTCACTGGATGTGAGAAAGTTTTTCTACGCTGAGGGCAGTGAAGCATTTGAGCTGGCTGCCCAGACAAGTTGTGCAAGACCATCTTTTCAAGCTCTGAGCAGACTGGTTCACTATCTGGCTCTGCTTTGGGCAGGATGTTGGACTTGAAGACCTCCTGGAGGCCCTTTCAGCCCAAGCAGCTCTTAGGGTCTGAACTGGTGCAGAGTGCTGCAGAACTGAAAACTCGCCAGCAGTGCCAAAACTTTGAGTAGATGCAGAATCTTTCACAATGACTATTTGCTTCATTTTATTAGTGAAAAAGACATAGACACCTAGAAATTATCCACTCAGTCCATTATGGACAAGATATTTCTAAAGTGCTGCTTCTTTAGATGTTCAAACACTTGGATCAACTGGGGGAGATCTGTAAGGTATTTTTCTGTGACTAGGGCGAGAACTGATGTGGAATAATCTGTCATTTTCCATTGAAAACACATCTAAATCTTTTCAAAATACTAAAAATATTAAAGAAAATTGAGGACTGAGCTGACAGCTAGGATTCAGCTGGCATTTGTTCAGTTGACATCTGTTATTAAGTGTTTTTCCATTAGGATTTTTCCATTGAAATTCCAGAGTTGTGCCATCAGATTCAGTCTGAGATAATCCAATTGTACAGTACTTCAAGGCTGAATCTCTGTTTCTTGTAAACCTAACATGATCTGTTATGCTGCATCTGCCATTTGTGAGGAATTCCTCATGGAAGCCTTTAATGGTGCAAATTTTTCATTGACATGGAAGTTACAGAACAAAGGATTGTATATATATTACTTTATCTAGTAATAACATATATAGCAGAGAGAGCAAAGAATAAACGCCCTATATATTTCTCATTAAATAATAATAACTCTATATATTTCTCATGTAATATTCTTTATTTCAGTATTTCCTTGCATGGTTTCTGTGATTTTGCCATGGCTGCTGCATTTATATTCCCTTATTGCTTCTGGAAAAAGCAGGCTGTCTCAGCGTGCTCTCAGCATGTCCTACCTCCCTATGCCTTTTTTGTGTGCCTGACAGCTTTCAGTGATACATTTATGGGTGGTCCAATCTCCTACAGAGTCTTTACAGTTTAGTAGTTTTGACATCACACCAGGCTCGTGGGAATCATGCAGTTCTCCTCCCCAACCTTGTTCCCTCAGGACTTCTTGCTCACTGAGTCTGCTGTTTTTTACTTTCTCTGTATCAATCTCACACAACCCCCAACAGGCAGACAGATCAGTTCCATGAAGAGAGACTTGCTTCCTCCCTGGACTTCATGTCAAACTATGTATTTGTGCAACGTCTGATATTCTTACCAGGACATAAAAGATTAGAAAATAATCAAACAGTGGAAGGATATTGGTGTTTTTAATGCACCTCTGCACTTTGGAAGTGTTGTCTGCAGCCTGCAGAAGCCATACATAACACTAAGGTTATACTGTGAGGGACTATATAGATGTGAGCAAGAGTCCAGCCTGTTTATTTTCACTACAAATTGCAATTATGGAATTGGTGTACAAGATTATGAGGTCTTGAAAAGGAAGACTGCAGGAAAAATGCAAATAATATCAGTGCTAGATGAGAAATGACTTGAATTGTAGGTGGGATTGAAATGTTGGACACAGAGATCAGAAAACAAAGTGAACCAAACTCTTCTAATGGTTGATTCACAGCAATGTCCCTAACTGATTTTCTGGGGCCCATCAAAACTAACTAACAAGACTCATCTATCAAACAGAAAAAAAATACAAATTACAAAAGCAGCCAAAGGCTGTCTATTTTTATCAGAAAAACACATAGAAACCTATCACTACAAATGCCCAGAATTTTTGACCCATAAGGAAGTATTTTGGCAGGATATGTGAAAATCACCACCAGAAAAAAAAAAGGGGGCAAATTTATTAATTTTTGCGCTGAGATATAAAACAGATTTGTATTTGCTGCAGTCATTAATGAACTAAGATTTAGGAATTTTTGTTCAAACACTGGTTTATTGTTAATTTTTTTTAGGTCAACTCTGATTAGAAAAAGTTATATTGCTGAATCCAACCCTCCACTAGTTAGAGGCAGTGCTAGAGTAAATGCTCTAGGCCATCCCCTTTCTCAAGATACTGGAATCTGAGTTCATGATGTCTTAGGTGGAGGATGATTTTCAAAAGCAACCTTAGACCCAGGGGCTGCCTGACTTTTTTCTTCAAGCAGTCAAGTGTAGCTTGTCTAATATAACACAGAAGAAAAAAAACAAGAAGCAAAAGGTTTAGCAAAAAATAATACTACTTTTCCCTTGACCTTGACTGGGTAAATAGAAATCTTTTTAAAAAACTTATTTTCTGGAGTACCCATCCTGGGCTCTGTCTGTGTATTATCCACTTCTCCCACCCCACACACCTCACTCGTTCCTGGACTTCTGTTGTGAATTGTCTGCTTTCACTGGGTACAGACCTCTTTGTGCCAGTGTATTGCATTACAACTGCAGTATGTACAGACACCAGTGCCTCCTCCTCCTCCTCCCCTAACTCACAGCACATTTGATCCATCTTTTAATAAACATATCTGTCAAAGCAGGTGTTTCATCCACTAAAATTCACTCTGAACTCTGAGCAGTCATTACTCCAAGTAAACCACTAAAAGCATGTAATTTTCCTGCAAATAAACATCCTTAGCATTTCTATTTTTTACGCAGAAGTATTCTGTCTTCTTTGACTAGGCTTATTTTCTGCCATTCTTGTAAAAAATGCAGAAGCAGCAATTCTGTATGTGAAAAGGCTAAGGCAGATAAAAGGGTCAATGTATGAGGGTACAATAAATAAATATCATGAATTTTCAGATGTGATTTGTATTGTTAGTAATTTCTTCTTGTTCAGAAAAGAAAGTAGAGAAAAAAAAAGAAAAAAAACTAAGAAAAAAGTGGGAACCCCCACAAGTTTTAATGCCTTTAAAATAACAAAACTGTGCAAAAATAGTGATTGACATAAATTTTTAAACAGACAGGTAGTAAATTTTTTCATCTAAAAATTACAAATGTGTCATCATTGTCATTGACTTACCTTATGATGGTCTGAAAATGGATAAATACAATACCTGAGGAGCAAGAGCATCATAAATCTTCATTCAGAAATCTCTTCTATCTCCCACTACAACAAGAAAAGTGAAAGGAACAGATTGCATACAACTAGGCAGAGCTGTATTACTTCACAAAATTAAATGATCAGCATCGTATCATGTCAGTTCAAGTTGTTGCAATTCACAGAACAATTTCAAAATGAGCAGGCGTGCCATCAATAAACTACCACTTTAAATTTCCCTAAGCTTACAAGGAAGCCTCTGCAAAGATCAAATTAGGCATCCTTTTCATGAAAACAGAAGCAGTTTAATGACTCCTTCCCCCCCTCCCGACTGCCAAGAAAAGTGCTGTAGTGATGCATGATAGTTTCTGAATTTGAAGGTGCCGGTCTCGTTGCAACAAAATCATTCATGACCTTTTATGCATTTGAAATTTCAGATGGCACTTTTCCCTTTCTGATGCTTTTATTATACTTCTTGTTTCATACTCATTTGAAATAACAACAATTACATTTTTCCTAGCAAAGAACAAGTGGTGTGTGTATGGTTTTCTGCTATTTGATGATTGTCTGATTCTGCAAGTCTAGGAGAGTGTCTTCAGGAAACACAGGTATCGTACACTGTTTTGAGATCAGTTCTTAATTGAGAGGTTTTACAAGCTGCTTTTATTATGTAACAGGTAGATTTAAAAATTGCACAATTTGATAAACTGCAAAATTCCAGTTTATTGAAGGAGATTTGGTCAATGGCTCCAACTTGCATTGGTTTTATCACACAATAAAAGTCTCTACCAGCTGATTCTACTCAGCCCAGGGGACATAAAGAAAACAAACAAAGGGAAAAGTGCCATCTGAATCTTCAAATGCATAAAAGGTCCTGAATGATTTTGGTTCAAGGTGACTGGCACCTTCAGGCAAAACACTATCATATATCACTGTAGCAGCTTTTTGATTAATTCTGCTGCACTTCCAATCACATTTTTGAGCTTCAGAAATCCCTTGTAGGACATTGTGTAAATATAACCACCATAAAGGTAGAAAAAGGAGGCAGGCAGGGGAAGAATGGTACGGTTGGACAGCTGGTCTAATATCTTTAATGAATACAAAAGTAAATTATGAATTCATACAAATGAATAATAGACCGTAAGGAAAGTAACTGAAAGCAAGAGGCCTTACAGTAAAGAATAACATAGATAAAGAATACTATAAAATGTACAAGAACTGATACATATACTGTCTGACCTCAAAATAATGAAAATAAGGAATGTGGTAGTTAAAACATTCAGAACTTTCCCTTTAAAGTCTCTTTATGATGTCAAAGGATGAAGGTATATGAAGCCATTAAATAAAAAATAATTTTAAAATCTAAAGAAAATATTTACTTCACAATACCAGTGAAGAGATCAGCTTTTTTTTTTTTCTCCTTTACTCTGGAAACCTCTTAGTCACAATTTCTTTAATACATTTCTAAGATTCTGTTCTATCACTCCATTGTCTGCCCTTTCTTCTTTTCACTTCTCAACTTCCTTGCTTCCCTACACAAGATTGTGTCAAGGGATAAAGAAAAAAAAGAAAAGGAAACGAGGGGTCCATGGTCCAAAAGGGACTTATTTGGAAATGTCAATCTTTTGAACTCTTCCATTCTCTCGCCTACTTACCAATTCAAGATACTTATGACATTTTTTTTAACCTGTGATTGTATTTTCTCTCCTAATTATTCTCTTTCAGAACTGCAATGAAGAGTAAAATCCTAGTTTATCATTTTTCCCTTCAAATTATTCTTAATATTTGGTTTCTTCAGGTAAGACCCCACACCTTATTCTTTTTTCTAAGTGTCTGGGACAAAAGGGCAATGCTACATGTTTGATGGACCTTATGGTACATATTTATTTGTTTTCATTTTTTTCCCCTGCTTTCTTTTTTAGCTATTCAAATTTTCAGTTCCTACTTGATCACAATAATTCTCAGATAATGATGGAAGACCATCATTGTATCAGTGATTTTAAATAGCTGGCAAATACACTGAACTGATTTACCTCAGATGATGAACTACCCAAGAGTGAAGAAAAATTCTTGCTTAATTTCAAACTGACATATTTTAATAGCAGGGAGAAAAGACTAATTGTTGTTATTTCACATAACATTGATACAATATAATGACAGGAATGTCAGATACAGCAGAGAGGTCCTCACTGAAAAAAATTATTGTCTGACTGTAAACCTTGCCTTAAAGTTATTTCATGTAGCTATTATCTTAGATAAAAGGCTGAAAGCAGTTATTTTGTATTCTTGAATAAACTGAATGTTCCCATTTGATTTTTTTCTTAGCAGTTCTAGTTCCTTCTGTTTTTCAGTCACCTTTCTAGGTCCTTTCAAAATATAAGGAGGTCTAAACCCCTTGTCATTGTCTTGGGGTGATTTTATGATGATACTTTATTCCCTGATCTTATAACTGCTTTATGCCCAGAAATGGCTGCTGTAGCTTGAAGATGGACCCAGGGGGTGGCACGGGGAGCCTTGGGCACCTGCACAGTTTGGGTTCAATCTCTCTCTCTCAGGCATGGTCGGAGTCTGCAGATTGTTACCTCACTGCACTTGCTGGATTAATTTTCTCCAATTTAGGCAAGATGCTCCTGGGTTGCCGCGGTGGCAAGGCAGCCGGACAGCTGACCGCCAGGGTGTTGGTTGAGCCTGCCAGAGGCAATCTCAAGTGTCCTCGACTGCTGCAGTCTGAGTCCACCGAGATCAGGATCCTTGTCTGGTCCTTGGCTGGAAGCCAAAGCTCCCCAGTAGCAGGCGACAGGGTATCCGTGGGTATGCCCAGAAGTATCGCTGTGGAGAGAGGACTCTGGCTGGGGATAAACTGACACACAGTGACCTCAGCTGACTGATGCCAGGGGCACCCAAGTGCAAAGACCCCGGGCAGCCTGAGCATCAGACTCTTATTCAGGGATTAATGTCCAATCATGGAGGGTCAGGGGAAGGACCAAAGGAGGGACGAAGGAATAGGGGCCAACTGGGAAGGAGGAGGGGAGGAGAGAGGGTGATTGACAACAGAGAAGTACAATGGGGCGTCGAGTATAACAGAATGTTCTAGAACTGGGGGGCAGATTGACATGTGAGTGGCAGGTGGCAGGACAAACAGGGGACGAGCGGCCAGCCCCCTCTGGGCCACTCCATCTGAGGCTCCACCCCAGGGGAGCCCTCAGTCCTTCTGACTTGTCCATAACTTCCGAGGGGGTGCCAGGGTTCTCAGGGTCTCAGGGGCTTTGGGAACCTGCACCACCGCCACACTGGGGTTTTTTTTTGTTGTTGTTTATTTGGTTTTTTTTAAGGGGAGGGGTGTTTCCTTCCTCTGGCCTAGAGGCTTTTCACTGGCAAATCCTTTTGGCAGTGTTTTTGGTTGTTGTTTTTTTCCCTCTCCCACATGGGGAGGCTGCAGAGCAGCTCTGGCCAGACTGAAGCCTGGAAAGACTGAGCCAGCGAAAGAAGGGACATTAAACACCACCAACTTTGCCTGCTGCAAGGAGAAGACCCACAGCAGAAATCCAGCAAGTTCCCAGCTGCTGCATGAACTCTTTCCTCCCCCCTTCCCAGAGCCAAAGAAGGGCAGTCGCCATCTTTGCCTTCTGGCCATGCCATGAGGTGGGAGTGGTGTGTAAGGTTCAATTTTTTTGTGTGTGCGCTTGGCAGGTATCTTGCTTCGTTAATAAACAGTTTTACTTTTTTTCACTTTCATCCCCTGGTATCCATTTCTCTCATTGGCAGAAGAATGGGGAATTATTGAAGCCTTTTCCCTCTAGAGGAAAAGCTCATTCCAGGGCGTTTCCTCCTGAAATTTGTCCCCAAAACTGAGACAGGCATATAGCTACTGCGTGGTCTTTAATTTATTCTCCTCTTGCACTGCTTAACTTTTCTGTACCTGCAAGAGACAGCTAAAATAATTTTAAGAAATGTAACATATAGAATTATTGCTTGAAGTAGAGCAGGACTGCTCTACTTGTCTGTACACAACTTTCAATTGTAACTAATTTTAGTGTTTAATGAAATTTACTTCAAATTAATACAACTATTATTACATTAGATTTGCCTAGTCCCTAAAGGCAACAGATAACAACTTAAATACTGCTGGTTTTAGTCATATTATACTCAGCTGAGGTGTTTGAACTGCAGAAATATAATTATTGGATATCTACTCAGTGGAAGTAGCAATGATCTTGAATAATTACCAAAAGGACAGAGTTGTGTCTTATGAAGTAAACATTCAAATTTGTTCCAATGAGAACACTTTAGTGCAGAAGGTAAGGTGAAAATGCATCCTGTGTAAAGTATTCAATACAATGGGAAAAAATAGCAGTGAAAAACAGTACAAAATACACCACTCTAGTATCTACAGCCTTCAGCTGTACTCTTGCATGTAGGTTTTGTCCTCCACTATAGTAGCCCAGCTCCTCTGGTTGGGTGGTTGGTTTGTTGGGTTTTAAAAGTATATTAACTTGAAACTGCCTTTATTTAAAAAATGGATAATGAAGAGGAAAAGAATAAAAAATTATATTTAGTTTCAGTATCCAGCTTTCTCACAGAAGCCTAGTATTAACACATTCTCTTAGGAAATTGTGTGGGAAACCACACAGCAGACCTCAGTTTTTAGTTCAGGTTTTTGCTCCAAAAACTATTGCTGCATTTTATATTATACTGCCAACAGTAACAATCCAGCATGCCAAGATGAGAATCTGGCCAAACCTTCAGTGCTTGCCTACAGAGTCTTGTTTAAGACTGAGAGAATTTGGATTGTTCAGCCTGGAAAGGAGAAGGCTTCAGGGTAACCTAATTATGGACTTCCAGTACCTGAAAGGAACCTACAAGACAGATGGAGAGAGATGATTTAAAGAGCCTGGAGTGACAGGACAAGGGGGAATGGCTTCAAACTGAAGGAGAGCATGTTTAGCTTAGATATTAGAAAAAATTCTTTACTGTGAGCATGGTGAGGCCCTGGCACTGGTTGCCCAGAGAAGCTGTAGATGCATCATACCTGGAAGTGTTCCAGGCCAGGTTGGACAGGGCTCTGTGCAACCTGGTCCAGTGCAAGGTATCCCTGCCTATGGCAGAGGGGCTGGAACTACATGATCTTTACAGTGCCTTCCAAGCCAGACCAGTCTATGATTTTGTGATTCTTCATCTAGTTTGGGTCAGCCATCACATCTCATCAATTGAAGGCTATCCTTTATCCATCGACAGAGAACAAATTACTGATGATTGTAATATATTGTAACATAAGAAACCCATGAGTTTTTATTCTTCTACAGCAACGTGATGGGTGTGCATGTCAGTCTCTCGTCAGGCCAAGTTTTGGAATCATTGAGCCAGTTCTGTGAAAATATGGGGGAAATTTCTGTTTTCACTTTTCTGAAGAAACTAACAAAAAATTGCATGTTGTGAAACATTTAATCTGTACCCCAAATATTAAGTGTATTCCTAGGTTGAATTGTTCAGATGAGTTCATGCCTATTAAGGAAAAGCTGACTCCTACATAGCCCTAAAGTAGCTAAGAAATGCCAGCTGTGAAATGCCACAGTGAAGTCATGTGCAGGCATGTGTGGAAGCAGACTTCTGCAATGGCTAGAGAAATATAAAAACCCACACCATTCATTCTGAAATATTTTATGAACAGTTTTCCACTGAACAGAGTCTTTACTTTTTGAGATATATTTCATAGTTCTTAAAAAAAAAAAAAGAATAAATCTACGCATTTTCTATACATAACAAAATCTCTGTCTAGTTCTTCAAATTTGATTTTCTAAATTCCTTCCTTTGATACTATTTTTTTCACTCTGTTTCTCTAAAAGCATAATCTCTTCTGGTAAAAAAACTATGTGTTGAATCAAATAAAATAGTAGAAATACCCTTTTATATTATAGTCCATTATATTACCTTACCTGGATTTAGTAACATTCATTGTAATCAAACTGAATGCCATTAAAGAATAGGCCTGGAAAGTTCAAAAGTCACTCTTTTTGGTGACAAAGAAGAACAGCTCTTCTAATACTTTTTATTCAAGAGCGAGCAAACAAAATTGTAGGTACTTGTGTCTTTCTGTAGGTTGACCTATAAATCAAAAAGATCAGAAAGAGTTAAGATTTCAGTTAAATTGATCATTCAAAGGTTTCAAAACTAAGATATTTTCAAAGAGTCAAACCTTACCTTTTATTAATATTATTTTTATGAGGCTATGAGTCAGTGATTAAGAGACTTTTGCTTCAAAGGTGTTGGCATGTTCAGGTCAAAATATCAACATGCAAATTAAACTGGGAAAGCTAAGGAACATGAAGAAGGATTAGGGGACTGCTTTTTAAAAAAAAATCTTTGAAGATTTATTTTAT
The DNA here is from genome assembly GCA_013400955.1 of Drymodes brunneopygia. Lineage (NCBI taxonomy): Eukaryota > Metazoa > Chordata > Aves > Passeriformes > Petroicidae > Drymodes > Drymodes brunneopygia. Next base: position 12,937 of record VZTZ01009379.1, read on the forward strand.
TATTTAATCATCAACTGATAATTTGTATTATTACTCGATAGATAGTATCATATGCTAAAAAAACCCAAAACTCAACAAACTACTTCAAAGACACCTGGGGAAAAGGAAATGTGTCATATAGGTTTTTAAGTTAAACAACATTTTCAATCATGACTAGTTATCTTAGCAGATAGAAATGTCTATTTCAGTCATCTCTCTAATTAATAAGGTGAGCTATGTATGTATGTAGTGTTTGAGGTAATAAGATCTTAGATGACTGCTATGTAATTTTTTTAAATACTAACAAAAAAACCAATGCAAAACCAGAAGGATGTTAGTCTCTGCTCAATGATATAGTAAAATGAGTAAGCATTATTATAAGCCTACCCTTTCCCTTAAAACAAAGAAATAAAAACTAGCTTATAAACAAATAAACAAAAGCATAAACCATTGTCTCTACCCCCAGTTATTGGATAAGATTTTGGCAAAGAATTGAAATTTGATTGATAATATATTTAAACTATTTAGGCTTAAATAATTATGGTTGCTTACCACATAAGCTGGTCAGTTTATAAAAGTAGATTTCATATGTCTGGAATAAGAAACTGATATTAGAGAATGCAATATTGTGTTTACAGGAATACCTACATTAATTGCTGTGTTAACCCTCATATGCATTGTGTGCTAGTTGGGTAAATTCTTGACCAATTCCAGTATGTTTATGGATGTAATAATGCATCCAAACTGCTATGGAAATAAGGTCCTTTAGTTGCTATGATTTCCTCTTATATCTTACTGAGAGATTTAAATAAGACAGCACGATACTATTTAAACCAGAATAAGGAGAAGAGTACAGGTATTAAAAACTGTCAAGTCCTCTTTTTTTTTTTATGGTATATTTTCAGCATGTCTTTTGAAAGAATCTCAGAAACAAATGAAAAAAATTACAGACCACGTCCTTAATCTCCAACAAAGATTCATTTTATGCACAATGGGAAAACAAACTTAAATATAAATAGACATGGGAGGAATACTATCACTAATACTAATACTTATACTAACAACAATAATAATAATCAACCATCCTGCTGCCCACTTTTCTTCATTATTTTCTGTATCCTTTAGTGTTCATTCTGCTAATTAATTATTGCCTGAATAACAAATGCAGAATGGAGCACTATATCTATTTTAGCTTTTGTTTAAAGATACAAAGATGAATATTCCTAAAATCCTGTCCAACTCTTTGACAAATTCAGGAGATAAATTAAATTGGTTTCTGGAAAATATCTAAAGTGCAAGACTCTGTTTATAATGTACACACGAAGCCACAGACATAGAGGCTGGTATGCAAATGTTTCCTTAATAAGGAAAGTTTCTTTCAAAAACCACTTTCTGCAACTTTTTCCCATGAGATATAACTAGTACTGCTATTAAATCACAAACTATATGGCCAAAGCATTGACCATAATAGAACAAACATTTGTAGGAAGCGCTAAAACTCTCAACTGGTGTGTGATACAAAGACCAAGAACCAAACTGTGACTGAAGGAAAATAGGATTTCATGGCTAACGTTTCAGGCAGTTAATGTAGACAACTTTTGTTTTCCATTGAGGTTAACTAGAAATGATACAATCTTCAGACAGCCCCCCCATCATTTGTGTCCGTATTTCTCTTCATCATCTGAGTACTAGACTTTCCGATTCCATTTGCTTCAGTACAATATCTTTCAGTTCTGATCATGTTCTCCTTTAATTCTTCCCCAAACTAATTTATAAAGGCTTTCAGAAGCAGTTCAGAAGACACAACTTTTCTCCTCATGGAAGAAACTGACTTTCAGAAATCTAATCATTCCAGAGAACCTAACCTAACCAGAGATTCTTACTCTTTCAAATTCTATAATATTGAGCCATTTCTGCACAGCATAGCAATGTCATCTATTGTTCCCTTAGTGCTAAATGTACTTTTCCTGTCTATAATACATACCAGACCTTATAGACACTAGAGAAAGAACAGCTGCAGTCAGCCATCAGGAAAGTTACAGAAATATGTACTTGTTCTTGTCACTTCCTATTGTTCATGCTGCTCTGTAATGTGTTCTTTAGATGCACTGCAATACTGACTATTTCTTCTTTTTAACCTTGTGGTCATTCTGCCCGAAGTAATCCACAGTGCTCTGTTAAAACAGCCCAGCTAAAATCAAAACCATGTGTAGCAATTAGTTGTCACTGTGTAATTGTGTTTTCTGTATCTGAACTGAGAAGAAACAACCTGTAAAATCAAAGTTTGGTTTATGTGAAAGAGAATACACTTTGTTGTCTCAGTCTAGTCTTCAGTCATGAGTGTGCAGCACAGTATAGACTCCAACACTGCTGCTGCTGCCCTTGATAGTGTCATTCAAACTGCTTTTGAGGTTCTCAACAAAGGAAACTGAGCTGTTTGACAATTAGATTTAAAAGACGTGGAGGAAATAACAGTCCATAATAGTGAATGACATTCTCAGACAGACTCAACTAGCATTTTCCTTCTCAATGGAGACACAAAAGGATGACTGTGGTGAGGGGAGTATAGCTGTAATTAACTTGTCATTTGTATTAGTAATTATATAGTTTCAAGATTGTATATTTTTACAGCTAAGGTCATAGACTAAAATGCAGGTTCAATTCTTGCTTCTGTCAGACTTCTCATGGGACACTGCAGAATCAATTTATCTTTCAGTGCATTTATTGCTTTTAATGTGAAAAGGAATAGTAATTTTTATTTTCCACAGTCATTTTATATGAATTTGTAGTTCTGTTTTAGTTGGAGTTTTTCTTATTAAAAATGAGATCTAATAAAGATTTTAAAACACTCTTTTAAAAACATGGTCAAATTGGAATAAAAGCATTTTAGTAAGGGATTTAATTTGCAAATTTCCCAGTTTTACTAGAAAATATTTTTCCCAGTTCATCAAAATTCCTTATATGATATCCCATTTTAAGTTTAATTAAAATGAAATGGACATTTTTTCTCAGAAAAATATATTTTTCTTGCCTATTCTTCATTTCATATTCAGCTTTATATATTTAGAAATATTACTTTGACCAACAGTAATAATTTAATGTGGATTGGAGAGAACCCAAAGGAAGGGCATGAAGATGATCAAAGGACTGGGGAATTTACTCTGAAAACAGACTGAAGGATGTCTTTTCTCCCTGAAGAAAAGAAGACTCAAGGGGGCACCTCATCACAGTAGGTTGCTGTGTGTGAATGCCCACATGGAGTACCTAGGGTGACCACCAAGCCTCAGTGAAATGCAAAGAGTAGATTTATTTAATTATCTCACCAATGATGCTGGGCAGCACACACACACAGGGACACAGGCTCCATTAGTCAGCTCATCCCACTGGGCAGTAGGGCCCTGCCTGCCCCAAAATATGAAAGGGCTTTGTCCCCAAGAAGTTTATCTCAAGGCTGTGCTTTTCTGATCTCTCTGTCTCCCACCAGGAGGCTCAAGCTGGTCTGTGAGCGGGTGTTATCTTTACATAGGAATTATACTTCTCTAAATAGGCAGAGGATGAACAACACTCCCAGAACAAATAGAGTTTTCCCACACTGACATTCTTAGCATTCCCAGCTATAAGGTCACTTTGAGGGAAACTATTCCCTCCCAATCAAATCTTCTGGTTTTAACCCTTTCCTCCCAACAGTCAGTAGTTAAAGGGTGGCAGTTTCACAAGGACCCTATGGAGAAGACAAGGGACAATGACTGCAAGTGATACTGGGAGGGGTTTCAACTCAACATAAGAAAGCAATTTTTTACTATAAAATCAGACAGTCCCTAGAACAACCTGCCCAGGAAAGTGTCAGAATCCCCATAACTGGAGTTTTTCAAGATGTGATTGGACAGGATGGTGCACAATCTCCCCTAAGCTCCTTTCCCCACAAAATGGTGGACCAGATGATCTTTCCAGATTCCTTTCCAACTTATTTAGTGATCCTCTGAAGATACACTCATTTCAGTTGAAGACTGGAAAAATACGTGTGAAGTTCTTAGATAGTTAACAAGAAAATCTCACTTTCAAATTTACTGTAGTTTCAATATTTCACTTGTAAATTCTATTTTAACTGAGTTAACCAGTTAACAACATGGTGAGCATCATAACTTTTGTAAAAAATAAATAATTTGAGGTCACATTTTTCAGACAGTGTATTTATAAGACTCCATTCAAGTTACAAATTTATTTGAATGGGGAGGGAGTAAACACATTTTTCAGTTTTGAGAGAGACTGGGAAGCATTTCTTGGAATCAAGCACTGGCTGAAAGGCAAAGAAAACAGTCGTGGAATGGTGGCACAGAAGAGTGGCAAACTCCACATTTTAAGACTGTTCACATAGCATGTATCAGGTCATATTATTTAGAATTAACATTAGCGCTGAAAACCATTAGACTTTCCCAATATATGAAAAAGGTTCTATATTAAGAAAAGCAAGAGTAATAAAGTATTTGGCACATATAATGTATTTATGTGGTTGAAATGGAGAAAATTTTGTCCTCTGTCAACCATTACATACTTGTGTAATCTCTGACATCTCATTTGTTTAAGATAATTTATGTGTACTGAAGCACTATATCCAGAAATCTGGATTTTTAGTCTGAATCTCAGTGAACACACAAGACAGAGTTAGGGAAAATTGGTTTTGGACTATCGCATTTACTTGTTTAAAAGGGAAAAAAATATAATTGTGCACCATATTTTTTTATCTAGTTAGTCTAAAAGAAAGAGATATTTTGGCCTCACACATATTATTTTTTGTCCAAGGATGTACACATGAAGAATAATTCAACATGTGAGGGGTTGTGATGTATTAGACATTTTTAGAGTAGTGCTTTGTAAATATTTTGGAATTATATAATAATAATAATATATATATCGTATTTTCTGTGAAAAATGCAGATATAGTTTAAGAAGGATATGTTAAGATTCATTGAAGCATCTTCATTAAGTTGTTACACTGGGATAAAAACAAAGGACATGTCATTTTGTCATTTCCTGAAGTAAATGTTTTACTTAGAAATTTGCTTCAGTATTACTAAATATCTACTAGACTTCAAAAATTTGATTGCATGAACCTTTTCACACCATGCTGTCCTTTAGTTTTACCCAAAGCATAGTATGATTTTGTAAAGCAACTATATATGTACATATATGTATATACTTACATATGTGCATAAACACATTGGAACCTGCTGCATGTGTCATAGAACCACTTAGGCTGGAAAAGACCCTTACAATCATTGGGTCTAACCATTCCTCCAGCACTGCCAAGCCCACCTCTAAACCATGTCCCTAAGAGCCACATACACATGGCCTTTAAGCTACTCCAGGGATGCTGACTCAACCACTTCCACCGGCAGCCTGTTCCAGTGCTTGATAACCCTTTAGTGAAGACATTTTTCCTAATATCCCATTTCTTCTTGTCCTATCACTTATTACTTGGAGAAGAGCCTGACACCCCCCTGGCTCCACCCTCCTTTTAGGCAGTTGTAGAGCGTGAGCAGGTCATTCCTGAGTGTTGGTTTCTCCAGGCTGAGCAACTCTATCTCCCTTGGCTGCTCCTTATCAGACCTGTGCTCCAGGCCCTTCCCCAGGTCTGTTGCTTGGTTTTGGACATATTAATTACCTATTAATGTTAGATTTTTATATCAGGTAAGGGAATAGGAGTAACTAATTTGAGTGTTGGAGAATTCATTTCAAGTATGTCTCATGGGAAGTTTTCAGTTTCTTAAGCAGTCTAAAAGATAACCTTGCATACCTCAATCTTGTCACTTCTGCTTGTACAGAGCCATTGACATTGAGGGCATCTCTGAAAGCAAGAAAGGAATGGTTTAGATTTATCATCAGCTATACTGTCTAACAGAATTTGACAGCATGAAACTATGAAATGGATAGAATGATTAAAATTTAAATCCAGTCATACTTACAGTAGGTATTAAAGTCACTGCACTTTCTAAGCCAAAAGTCATTGGAAAGAGTTAAGGCAGAAGCACTGAATCTTTTGGGGTCCATCAATTTCAATTCATTTGCTCTAATTTTATGGATCAGTACTTGGTCTCTTTCACTCTAGTGTCTATGAAATGTCAGTCCTTCTAGTGACAGCTCCTGAATAAAATGACCTGCATTATTTCTACACTTTTCCGGCGTTCAAATATTTAACCACACAATGTGTGTCTCCTAGAATTAGGTTGATGCAGTGGCAAAGTACAGCATGCTTTGTTTCCCTTGGCATTGCAAGTAGAATAAAATCCAGTTGATTACATTTCCATGGTACACTTCTAATAGTCTGGAGAGTTCTGTTTGTCCAGACAGACACAACTTGCCACTTCCCATAGATGCTTTTAGAAAGTATATATTGATACACTATGTACAGAGCTAAATTACGTAGAATACATAATAATTATATTCTTTTAAAGCAACTGGAATTACTGTACTAATAATGTAACTATACAAACCACAAAAACATTGACATGAAAAGATAATGACTGAATTATACTTTATATTTGTACATCATAACCATTTGTCATTGCACCTGTAACAACAATCCATAAATGAAAGGGACTGGGGAGTGAAACCTCATCTATTTATCCTTGCTTATATTAATGGAACTTATTGTCACTTTCCTAGTGCATTTCTTTTTACAAAGATATTTTCAGTAGCAAGTGTGAATGACATATATTTTAGCAATTTTAAAAATAATTTGATGTTTTTATGAAAAGAAAACAGGAAAAAATTAATTTAGAGGTTTTCAAGACTATGAGAGTTTTAGAGGGATTGAGACAGTTTGTGGAGGTTTTAAAAGAAAAAAGTTAGAGCATTGTGGACAAAACTAAAATCTTGCAGTTTTTGTTATTCCTCCTTTTTTTTTTTTTTTTTGATAGTCCCTAGAATTCAGCTCCTAAGTGGAAACGCAAAGAGGAAATCTTGCCCCTTCAGCTGCCTCCAGTCCATTCATCATTTGATGTTTGATATTTATGTCATCTGTCATCTGTCAAAGCATTCCTTTATGAACAGTGAGCTATTCCTGATGCACAATCATTAGCAGCAAAGTATGGAACCTTAACAAAAAGGTTTTCTATGTTAAATGCTTTATTTTTGAACTCCTGTGATGTTTTCCTGAAGTCAATTTGCTGTTCCCTCCATCCTATGCAGTTCAAAAGGGAGTAGAGGCATCCTAAGAAGACAAATCAGTTTGCTTCATTTTGCATTGAAGGGGAAAAACTTTCCAGCCCTATAGATGACCAAGATTACTCATTATAGCACTCAGGAATCAAGCCTGAGGAGTTCCAGGGGAACTTGAGTCATCATTGTTCTCAGAGCTGGAGGGGGAGGAACCCTTAATATTTTTTTAATGTCTTTTCATTGCAGTTCCCATTAATAATGTATCATAACCTTTAGCCTTGTGTGTTAATATGGTCCAAAATTTTAGAGGATATACTCTATAAAGTGCACATTCATGCTTTGTCAATATTTTTTAACCATCATGTGTATAATAGGAAGTAAAGAAAACAGGCAAAGTAGTACAGAAACTCATCGAGCCATTATGCTCACTCTGCCATTGAAGTTCACTGACTAATGGATTTCTGATGCAGATGGAAGTTTTTGCACCATTGAGATATTGCTTTGACAGATCAGGCACAATAGCTGTGACTGTTAGTCTTTCAAGCCTGAAGAGTTTTTTTTCATGGCTTCAAGAGAAGCCTTTCCAGAGCAGCAAGATATTCACAGCAGACAGCATTTAAATGTAGGGGGAAAAAAAAGAGAAAAAATGCTTTCTTTTTTCAATAATGAAGGACTTACCAAGCTTGCTTGAATTCTGCAAGAATAAATGAAGTTAATTAGACAAAAGTAAAGAGAAGTTCTTAAAGAAGAAATGAAGTTCAACCAGGTCCACATAATGAAAAGTCATCTTGGAAGTTAAATACTCTTGCAACTTGAGTTATAGTTAAAAATATTTTAAAAGACTAGGAAATATTAATAAACAATGTCACAATTTTTCTGAGATTATAAACTGTCAGTAGCTTAATTTGTTAGAAGAGAATAGACAGGTATCTGAACACATTATTACTAAGAAATATAAATAGAGCAAATAAAGAAATATGAATGACTACTAAGATATATATTTACAAACAAGAAAAATTTAATTTTATTGTCTGTAATCCTACTGTCTTCAATGGACACTGAATTATGTTGTGAAGACCTTCCTTTGATTACCAGCACCTTCTTTTACCCTTTTTTGTGCTCTTTCCTGCTCTTTTTAAAAATAATTAAAAGGCATTTGTTATAAAATAAAGACTTTGAAACCCAAAGAGAAATCAACTTCTAGTTTTGCTTTATCTTATATTTGAAAAATGGTTTTAATTGGGGCTTTTCCAAGAATACATTGGCATACATTGAATAAATAATACACTTCATCCCAAATAAAGGGCAAATAGGTGCACTAATGGTAGAAATCTACATAAAGCTGGGTATCACTAATAATAGTCTAAATGATGGCAAAATAATGAATGTTGATGCTTTTCATCACTTGTTCTCCATCAGTCTTTGACCCCAGATCTCCTGTTTGTCTTCTCACTTCACTCACATCACTGGAGTGTTATTTAAATAATGAGTATTGAAATTATTTCTTTTGCTTAGGAGTATAGTTTCTATGATCACTTGTACTGCATCCTCTTTTCACTGAAAAGGTCAAGCAACACTTTTCTTTTTATTTAAAATACTCATGCAAATCAAAACATTGCTGTTGGCATTTACTCTTTTCTCAACACTTAATAAAATGCAGATTTTTATTCCACAAAATTCATCCTTATAAGGCTAGAGAGTCAGACTGGACTCTTCATCTACCATAATTGTTTCTCAGTGCTATACTCATGTCTTGGCCTAATATCTTGCCTTATGAAGCCCTACATTCTTACCCGCTTCAGCTGAGTTATTGTTTTCTTTTGTGGATTATCATCAAAATTATCTCTTACCATAAATCTCCTCTATCTATACCTAACCAAAATCTCATTCCCTTTTGCATATCTGAGATGTATTTTACAGAGAACGTCATCAGGTTTGGATATTAAAACACCATGTTACATTTTAAAAGAAAAATTGCAATTAACTATGCTGTTGTTACATCCACTCCAAAATATTACATAGTGAAAACTAATATACATAATTTTTTTCTGCAGTAAGCTAAACTAGACTATTTCCAGCCCAGACTCCCAACTACAACTGCTATATGTGCTTGGTATGACCTTTGCTTTTTCTGGAAATGAACCTTAAATAACAAGTGTTATTACATTTAAGTAAATTTAATTGTGTTCAGATCTAAAGGATTGAGATCCTTTAAGTGGGGGAAAAACTTTGCACTTATTCAGTATCTTTTATTTTTGTTGGTAACAATATATTTACTATTTGCTCTGTTAGTTCTGTTTTGACATCTAGACCACTTTAATGTGCCTGTCCTAAGTGCATTAACCTTTTACTACATTTGCATTATTCTGCTTTTTGCATAAATTTAAGCATTCCTCCCCCCAAAACTAACTTTCATTTTTCTAAATAGCTTTAATGTAAGTAATTATTCTTTACAATTATGCCAAAATTAATTTCCTAACGGAGAATTGGATGGGGAATTAATGGAACAGAAATGAAGAATTCATTATTTTATTTGAACTACATTTTAAACTCTCATTTTAGTTTACTTTGTAATTATGCTTTGGTTTAGCATTAATATTGAAAAAAGTACTTCATCACCTTCTTTAAGTACTGTTATTTACAATTTAGCCTTGTATAACCCATGCTCTGTAGTCAAAGTATCCTAGTCTCCTTGAAAATCTCTCTGCTTGCTTTGGCTAACTCAGAGCAAATTTTAACTCACCTCAGAAGTCCTCACTCATTAGTGGGACTAATCATAGATATTGGATTGGCCATGCTGCTAACTTCAAGTTCAGTTTTGAGAGGTAAAACTTTCTCCAGGCAGAGGTTTCACTGCAGTGAGTGGCTCCTGGAAGGACAGTAGGCTGGAATCTCAGCAATAACCAAATCTGAAGAAAGTGGATGAAAGAAACAAAATTAAGCAGTGTGAGCACCAACCAGAACAATGTGTGCATTCATGATGTGGCTCCACATTGGCCTCTTTCTGGCCTGTTAATTCAGAGTCACATCCAGCTGTACAGCTCCTGCTTTTTTGTCCCAGGACCTGTGTCCTCATGAGCAGTACACCTTCAGCTGTGTCCTTCAAAGTAATGATCTCCTGATTTAGGTGGTCTTAATCCTAATATGAATAGTCTTATTTTGCGAAGCCCACACTAACCATATCCCCTTCAACAGAGAAATGCAGCTTTAATGCATTTATTTAATTAATGCACCTTCATGACATCAACATGGAAAGCAAGTGCAATCAACAGTATTACACTTTATCAGGTCAATGATCCTTGATCTATAAGAGATTTATGTAGAGCCTCTAATGAAGTAGCAACATCTGTGTGGAGTTTTTTTACAGTACCTTTTCATCTCCTGTTTTTAGCAACAAAATATTAAGACCTTGAATTGAATTAAATATAGCCACTGACAAAGCAAAATGTGCCCAAAGGGCTCATCAAAATATAGGGAGAAAATAATGTGTGTTTGCCAACTACACATTGATGTTGAATATTGCTTTGACTGAGATTTCTTTGAGGGCAACAAATGTTACAAGAATATGCTGCAGTCAAACTTTTGGATGTGGTTACTTATTTTACTGAAATGCCAAAAAATTGATAGAATTGCACAGGATTGCTACAGTAAGTGTTACCCAAGACAGAAATCTGTACTGAAAAATCCTAGATCCAAACCAGTGAAAGCGGGATAAGTGGAAGGAGATTCCAAATTCCTTAATACTCAATTGAATTTAAAATACTAATGTAGAAGATTCATAATGAACATTGAAGCATAAACCAAACATAGACTTTACAACACAATTTAAAAGTCATGTCAATTGCCACAGCACTAAAGCGAGGAAAAGGTCAGATTATTCATCTTTATCCTTCTTTGTGCAACAATACTGTCATTGAATAGGAGTACTAAAAAAAAGCTTCTATCCATCTGTAGTATGCATTACATTAAAAGGTCTCTTTGCCTCATATCCTGCATTACAATAACAACTTTATTATAAATTTACCTATATTTTTATCTTTTGTTATTACAGGATCAAGTCCAGAGCTCTTCTCACAAACTGAATTCTTGTGTTGAAACACAAGCATGACAGTACCAATAGGGCCAAATTGACATGTGATGTTTTGAATCTAAGATAAGGAGAAGTCTTACATCTTTGAGATTTTGCTGCCACTGTTCACGTCTTCATGGGTATTTTGGTATAGGTTTCTTTTTTTCTATTTTTATTTTCTTTAGTTGAATGAAGGTAAGAAAATAGAGATTGGGATGTAATAACATAAGTCCCAACTGATTTGAGAAGATTCAAAATATAATGAAAGAGACAGCAAAATTGAAACATCTACCCTAGAACATTGATGGGGTAGATCCTCCTGCAATGAGTGAAATGTGGTCACTGAGCAGTGTTCTGGATAATTTTACAGCTTCAACTCCAATTCAGTTCTATTCTTCTCATCAGCACTGCCAAAACGAGCACTCCAAACTGTTGCAAATTTAGGTTTTTCAACTTACTTTTTAATATAGATGTGATTCTGAGTAGCTATTTTTCTCCAAAATAAGATGTCACAAATGAAAGACTTGTAAATATAAGTCTTCTCTATAGTGGTGACAAGCTTTGTTTTCTTGCTAGCAGGACATTTAAATTGTAATGCTTGGCTGTAGAATCTCACGCTGTGCTGCTGCATTCAGAAACCATTATCACTGCAGGAAATAATAGCAAGTGCATATATTAATTAGGAGTTTTGAAAAGTAATGATGAAGGTAAGATTTATCTTCATCTCTGTGATTCACAGTTATGTGAAACAGAATAGCTAAGGAATGACATAGTAATTCAAGTCATTGCATTTTATTGTAAATAAATTCATCTGGTGATAATGTGGGCTAGGAAGAAATACCTAGAAAGATAAAGTTAAACAAGATTATTTGACAATGAAGTTCATATGAGAGGTTTACCATAGGCCTTGGACAAATCACTGGACTTAGTTTCTACATCTCCAAAGCAATACTGGGGTCAGCAATTAATAGCTTCAGAGGATAACGATTAAAGAAGGCAAAGCTGCTTTGATGTCTAACCACTAGCATTATTACCACTGAAGTTTGGAGAATGAGTTAAAAACATAAATTGTTTAGATTGTATATCAGCAAAAATTTCTTCAACGCAGAGGTTGTCAAACACTTCAACAGGCCTCCCAGGAAAGGGACAGACTTAGGGTCCCTGTATGTGTTTAAATGACACATAGATGTGTGACTTAGGGACATGGTTTAGTGGTGGACTTGGCAGTGTTAGGTTTACAGTTAGATTATGATTTTAAAGGGCTTTTTCAACCTAAATTATTTTAAGATGTCATTTAAAAGAAAATCTAATGATCTAAGGCTATTAAACATTAACAGTTAAAACTTTAGCTGTTTCTATCAATTTTAAAAATCTATTCCCAAAGAAATGAAAATATAGAAGAAAAGGAGGGGTATGTAATCTTCTGGCATTGCTAGAGTAAGGTGGATAAAATTCAGAAAGACTCAATTTTTTTCATTCCTCAAAGCTCCGTGCAGCTTCCTGAAATACCTACCTCATCCTCATTATTGGATGACTTTTACAATGAAGACAACAAACAATATAGTAATCAAGATTACTCACCTCCACCTTTGGTAATAAGTAATTGCTCCAATGGGAATTGAAAACGAAAATCTTTCCTCATATGTAAAGTCTAACTAAAGTCAATATAATTGTGCTTATATTTCATTTGAATGTGGCCATCAGTTCACGTCTAACACAGAAAAGAGATTTAGTTGCATAGAAAGAAACAAGTTAAGCATAAAATCTCAAATATATCTTGGGATAAACTTTAGACTTTTACAAAGTATTTGGAGTTCTGCAAGGAAAGTACATAAAAGGTCTTTTCAAGGGACAAGTTATTGAAACATAGCTTCTAATTAAAAGAGAATAGGTTTACATTAGATATTAGAAAAAATTCTTTACTGTGGGGGTGGTGGGGCCCAGTCACAGGTTATCTGGAGAAGTTGTGGAAGTGTTCAAGGCCAAGTTGGATGGGGCTCTGAGCAACCTGATCTAGTGGAAGATGTCCCTGCTCATGGCAGGGGGTTGAAAAGAGATGATCTTTAAGCTCCCTTCAAATCCAAAGCATTCTGTGGTTCTGTGATAGTTGGATATAAATTCAATTTGAAATACTGCCACAGTTTCACTGTCCTTTCTAAATACATGCACATATAAATACACCGTGGGGTTTTTTTGTCTGAGTATGTGCAGGAGTCTTCCTCAGTTGTGTCATCTCTGTATACGTAGCAAAATCCAGGCATAACTTTTCTTCCTGGCTCACCCTATGTTTAGTATAGAAAAATCAGATGTGATTACTGTGAGAGACAGACAATGCCTGGCATATTGCCTCTCTGGATAGTCAACAGATTAGTATGACTGGAGCTCTGCTGTTCCACAGCAGCTTTTGTAAAAGTCTAGTGTTGAACAAGGGAGGAAATGATGTAATTGCAGATGACTGTCATTGACTGTGATTGGAACAAGCATTGCAGAAGAAAGGTAATAAAGTCTAAAGATGAGCACAAACACAAGGCTGGAGCACAAGAGTGGAGTGGGATGCTCAATAGAAGTGGCCTTTGTGAATACCACTTTTTAATTGCACACAACTCCTAGTGCCTATCCCAGAATTCAGGAACACCTGATTTTTCTGTTTTCTTTCCTTTAAGGAATGTTATAAAATAAAAGAATTGTGATGCTTATCCTATAACAGTAATGAAAGTAGTTCTTAGGAATACTAGGCTTTAGGACATGCAATTAATTCTTATTTGGTGATTATGCTGAGATAATATTTATGCCCCACAAAGTATACTACATAATCCTGTGAGTTCTAATGGCATAATGAGTTGAAATGTCAACTTTCTCTTTCAGACCTCACCTATTCTCCTGACTGATAAATTACACAACAAACTTTGCTGAGAAAGACAACACTTAAATTTTTTTAGAATGCTAAGGAAAGTTACAAAACTTAAATTACCTTTCCTTTAGAAGAGTTTCACATGAAACCAATGTCCATAATTTGAACTTCAACAATGTTTTTTGTATTGAGTCTCAGTCTTAAAAACTCTTATGCAGGTGATTAACTTCATTCACCAGGAGACAAACACTTGATTTCACTTCTCTGGGTGGGCTATGTTGCTACTCCTTGCAGCTGGCAGGCATTCAACTCAGCTTATACAAATATCCATATGAACAAAAATGCAATGTGCTTGCATCTAACTGTACTATCTAACTGTAATATCTAACACAAGGGATAAGAGAGTGTGAAGTCACCTCAGAGATTGCTTGCTTCCTGAATTGCATAAACATTGCAATGTATAAATGTTGGCTCAAGAGAATTGAAAAGTCTCTGACAATATTTTGAATCCTTCTGTGATTGAAAAAAAAAAAAAAAAAAAACCTATGAAAATCCAAAGCATGGGTGCTAGCTAAGGTACTTTAGAGAATGCATTGGATAAGAAGAATATTACACAAAAGATCCAAGAGAATATCCATCATTTCCTGGCCTTTACTCTGAGGCCAGTAATTCTCTGCTGTTGCCTCCACTGCATATTTCCCAGTAACTCCACAGTGAATAATTCCCATTTATCACAGAGTTCTTCATGAAAGCAATTCCAGGATGGATCTTGACATTATATAGTCATGAAAATCTGAGATATTTAAAATGTGCAGGAGAGGCAGTTGGGAATGCATTGTAGGATCATTCAATTAAGGGTCTATACAGAAAGGTTTATCCTGCTGCTCTGATGTTTCCCCCTTTTTATTAAACCATCAATGTACTAGAAGCTGGACTAAGGTGTCTTCTGTCCTAGCAGATAATCTGTATGCATATAATCTGGCCAGATGTTGAAACAATCTTCCCTTGTTTTTTTTTTATTATTACAGGCAAATTGTTTTACTTCTGCTTTATCATTCCTGGAACTCACTATCGATTGATCATTAGATCATGCTCCTACAAGAAATGGAGGTCAAATCCCACAACCATTTGTATAAATTTGTATAAACTTCTAGCCATGCATGCCAGCCTGAACCCTCCCCAGCTCTGATGGAGATTAAAAGACAGTAAGAATTACAGAGGCAAGAGCAAAAGCAGAACTTTGGGTGCCAGTTTCAGCATCAATAAAGTATCATTAGTCTAAGGGTTTAGAGTTCAGCACAGATTGAATTGTGTGTGGATTTAATTCTAATAGTATTGAACTTTGTGATATTATTAAAATCTGATGGGAGAAATGGAAAGTTAACTTTTTCTCATATATGATATACCGTCTGTCTTACATAAAGTTAGGCTTCACACACACAGAGAAGAGGTTTTCTCGTGTATTCATTCAAATGTTCATGCTGAAGCCCATATTTACATCATGAGCCAGGGAATTGCACCTTCAGGAGGATATAAATATAAAATAGTGTTTCAAACATCCAGCTTCCATTGCAACTCTTTCATTGAGTCACTGATAAATCTGTTTAATTGTAATCTCCTGACTTCATTTTAACAATGAAAAGAATTATTGTTCAGGACTGTCACTGTCAAGTCATATGTATAATTTAATCTCTGTATGGTTTTGTACAAAAAATTTATTGTCACTCTATTTCCCAAAATTTCTTTGTTTTGTTGGGGTTTTCTATTTGTTTATTTTGTTTTGTTTGATGAAATAAAAGCAGTTTTATAGTAACTTAGCTACTTATAGTAATTTAAATTTTATTCTAATGATTTTTGTGCTACATTAAGTTTGTAATTAAGAGTGAGAATGGATATCATGGCTGACAATATTCACAAACCAGCTTCTAATTCCTTGATTAGCTCCTAGCAGGAGAATTGAAAACAGACAATTTGATTTGTTTTCCCCATGGGAATGATGCAAGCATGAAGACAAGTTAGTGGAAAAAAATGCAAATCCAAATCTTAAATGTTCACCTGTGGCCCAAAATATTGAAGCAGTTAAATCTAGTTTCTAATATAATAGATCCTGATTTGAATTCTCAAGCATTATTTACCAACAGAGACAAAATTTTGCAAGAATAAAGCAAGATTTCTTCATGCATTACATATTTTATGGGAAACACTGATGTTTAGACTTGGAAAAAAATAATTATGTATATTCTGAATATTCTAAGTAATATTTTCTAGGTAAGGACAATATGCTTGCACCAGTTTCCACAGAAATCAGCTCATCTCTTGAATTTATGCGACTCAATTTCAAATGCAGTTCAAGATGTAATTTTGTCATGTCACTCCAGAGTTAAATAGATTCTTCACAGTGCAAAGACTTCTTTAGCTGTAGACAATACGAGAGCAGTGACACTGAAATAAAAAAATAAAAATTATATTATTTCTTTTAGCCGATATAATTTGTTGTTTGGAAAATAAATAGTTCTCTTTGATTCATGGGATCAACGCCAGATTGCAAGACAGAGAGTTGCTTTCTCAAATTTTGAAGATATGACCTTTATAGTTTTTCCACAAAAGCCCTCAATATAATTTCTTCTTGATTTTATTGAAGCAGGTTTCTATCTGTTCTCAAATGAGATTTCTTGAACCTTGCAACTCAGGCAGTCAGAACTGAGCATTGCACCCATTAAGAAAAGATAGCTTGTCTTGGTTAGTATGGGGAAAACTCAGGTAGTCATAAATTCACAAAGTGCTGTATTCTACCACATTAGAGTCCAGGATAACATGAAATTCAATATTAATTCAGAAACCAAAACAGTGTTCATGAAATACTGAGTTATGTAGTTTTAAATGCTTTAATTTCTGTAGGCCAGAGAGATAAATTATTTGTTTTTCTCTGCATACATTTGAAAACTTCATTATTCTTTGTGAAGAGGAAGGGGGAAAGGTATACTACTGTTTGGAGGTATAAATTTTACAAACATGTTGTGCCAATTGTAAACTGTTCACACTGGGGGCTGTCTATAGGTCTGCACTGACATTACTTAGAATGATGACAATTCAGACCTGACAGGTGCTTTGGCACTGCTGTAGTAAAAATGGTTTAATAATAATAACAGTGAATAGAAATAGAGACTTAAAAAATATGCTCTGACTGCTCGCAAAAACTGTATCCCTTGGTCAAGGATTTTGGAAAGCAACCCTTGGGTAAACTCAGCATTATGACTGAAAGACAAAGGATACCATCAGGTACCTGCTTCCAGATGTTAATCTCCATCTACAGGGACAGCAGACTCAGAAACTACCTGAGTAATTTCTTCAGTGTCCCATTCCTCCATCTTGTGAGGAAAGGCAACATGCAGCTTTTATCCTGCCTAATTCATCACACTCAAGGGAAATGCTGGTTTTCTTCACACTGTGTTTATCTGCATGTCAGTCACAGAATCACAAAATGGTTGAAGCTCAAAGAGAACCCCGGAGATCATCCAAAGTTAGGAGTAACACTTCCTTTCCTCCATTCAACAGACACCTCTCCCAGCTGTCACGATCATTCCGAGATTGTCAAGAATGGTCTCAACCAGCTCCCTCAGCACTCATTCCATCAGGTCCCTTGGATTGGTGTATGCATAATTTGCTTAAGTATTTGTAATCTGATCCTCTTCCACCAAGGGCACGCATTTCTTGCTCCAGACCTTCCCTGTGATTTCTGAGCTCTGGATCCCTGAAGGCTGATCTTGCTCGTAAGGACTGACGTGAAGAAGATTACCATGCTCTCTGTAACTCCTGCCTCACTCAGCTGTGCACTCACCTGTTCTCTGGTCTTCCTTTTGTCACCTGCTGACTTGTAAAACCCATTCTTCTTGTCTTAGACATTCTTTGACTGATTCTCATGCCATTTGGTTTCTGCCTTTTTTCTTTTACATGTTCTCTGTACTCTTTGCACATATATTTGTAGCTCTGTGGCCTATTGTGTAAGTATCTAGTTTTTTCAGTACTTTCCCATGGCCTTTCCCTAAGCAGAAAGACAAAACCAATTCCAGAGCTCCAAGCCCTGGGGGGTACAAGGCTCTGTCCTATCTTGGTTCTTCCTGAGAACCAAGGCCAAGAACAACTCTGAGGTATATTTTCATAAACAAAGTACAGCCAGTGTTGAGAGGGGAGCTCCAGGGAAGGGGCTGGATCTGGGGGGGAACTGAATCACCACTTTTCCTCCTAATTAGTGCTTTTAATCAATTATGCTAATTTCCTAGATTTTTTTTCACCCCAGGAGGAGGTGGGCTTTTATGGACACCTTTCCATAACTGCTCCTGAAGACCTTCAAAATAAAGATCTCCTTTTATATTACCTCCTTGCTAAAATGATCTCAAATTTCTTTTCCAGGTTGAGGGAAAAGGCAACAATTCAATTCTATCTGGGTTTTGTCCTTCCTAATCCCCCGCCTGCATGCTCAGTCTCAGCATTCCTCCAGGGTTACCTGTCCATACTTGCACCTTCTACATACTTTTGCCCCACTTCCACCTTCTGTTTGTATCAAAGGATTAATTTCAAACCCATTTTTCTGTGTATCACTGCCCACTTTGAGCTTGGAGCTGGACAGAAACTCAGAAAGTTAAGATTAATCTGGAAGCCTAACATTTAAAGGAAGAGCATCACTCTAAAGTCAGTGAGGAGATGTTTCAGCACTTGTTTTCTAAAAAAAATTTAAAAGTCTTAAATAATTTTTGCCAGCTCAATCCAAGCAGCTCATAAACATAAAGAACTCTACTTCCTACAAATCCAAATAGGGCAAGTGACACAAAAATTTTATCATCTGCTTATCCTTCAATGCCAGTGGCCAATTCTCCAAGGTTTTTTTATAGGAGAAAGACACTGTGAAGAAAATATATCAATTATTTTTATGGTTATCCTTTGCTATGGTTATCCCTTTATGGTTATCCTATGGTTAGCTCTCTTAATTTGTACCTGGTGTTCTAGTCATTTGATTACACAAAAAACTACTCATAGACATTTCTAGTCCTCAAGGTTAGAGAGAAAGATACTTTAATTGACTCTTCTAATGAATCTGAAAAGCAGAAGAAATGCAGGGCTTTTTTCGTTTTATTAATTACTCTAAAGCAATGTTATTTTTAAATTGTTATTAATTTTATTCAAGAGTCCTGATTTGTATTACTGAAATGCTTTGTGTTTACAAAAGTGTATATATCTGTCAGGTCTTTATGTTTTACTGACTATTACTCCTAAAAATAGGCAGCATCAGACATTTTAAAAAGGAGAGATAGAAGATTGATTTCATTGGCATTTACCTGATACGCAAATGTCACATATCCATGTCTAAAAGTCCTAAAGCTGCCATCAAACTGGAATATAAAAAGAAGAGAATGTAATCAATGAGAAATGAATTTTAAAGGCTTTATTAATAGCGTAGATGAAAATAAAATTTGAGTTTTTATACTGTAATTATATTATTCTCACCTTCTAGCTACTGTTAGCTTAAAGCTGACTTTTGAAAATGTAATATAACTGATTCCTCCAGAACTCATTTCCCTTAATCAATACAAACTCCTTGATTTTGTCACATTGCTTCCCAAATGTATAGCAATCAAAATACATGCTCTAATCTGCTGCTGTAAAAAAAAAAAAAAACCTTTGGTCATATTGTGCATTTTGGTAAAAAAATCCTTTTGTTATACGCGTAGTTGGAGGTAACGGCAAAGTCACTCTGAAAACCAAAATTCTGTATTATAAATTTTTGTTAAATGTTTAGAGGCTTTTCATGCCTCAACTTCTTTCTTCTCATAAGATCATCAGCTGGGAATATGTATTGTAACTCCATTGAAGCACTCTGCTACATTAAGTAGCCTCAAAAATGACAAAGAAAAGAAAGGCCACAAAAAAGTGCAAGGCTGCCAATGTCTTCCCATACTGTACAAATTTTAATAATGACGACTAAAATATGTTTCCATATTTAGCCCACAGTTTGTCAATGAAGCAACATTCCAAACAGAATTACAGGAATAAATAGTCTTTTCAAATACTAGGAGAAGTGCCTGATTACATATTTTGATTTAATAACAGGACTGTAAAGTGAAAGACTTTTTAATAGGGGAAATCTGTTATAGCAAAACTGGGTCACATCTCCTAAAGATGGGACTAATGCAACTTTTCAAACCTCGCTGGAGGGAAGAAAGTTTGAGAAAAGAAAGTGCTCTCTGCTAATTACCCCAAGAAATAGAAACAAGCACTTTCAGAAAATTAACACCATTTCTAAATCAGTTCATGGAGACTCTCCAATTTCTTGTTCAGTGTGGCAGATTGATGTCACTTTCTCTGTCACTGTCAGCAGAAGGGATATACCTGTTGCTAAATGCTGACAAGAAGGCTAAGCATCACTCTTGTCTTCATGAGCTGTATCTTGCAGTGCTGTGTTCAGCTTCTGGTCTGGCTTTAAACATTTCAAATGTAGGGCTGGTGGACACTATAAAAATCAGTACAAATCACTTGAAAGGGATCCAGCTTTTCTGCTTGACCAAGGTAGCAAATTTTCTTTCAATACCTGCAACCTATTCCTGTAATAAGTACAGCATCCTAAGACTTTCTTAGTAGTGCCATCCTCCTTCACAGTAAATTTACCCAGTGCAGACCAAGGAATGTGGGCAAGGTGAGGACACATCCTCTCCACAGAGGCAATGGGGCCAAATCAGGTGCTGGTTCCAATACACCTCAAGGCTTGTACCACAAGATGTTTCTGAGGAGTGCATATTTTAACAAATGTTATGTTGGGCCTTGTATGATGTGAGGCCAAGTCTGAGGAAGGACTTTCCCTCTGGCAGGCAGTAGCATAAATCCCTGCTGCAAGGAAAAAACAGCTGAAAGATCATTTCTGGCTTCAGGCAGAGCTGGAACAGAGCCGTACAAGGGGGATCCTTCCACTCTGGATGAAATAATCATGCCTTACAAAAATGCCATATGGATATTTTGTCTTCCTCACTTTAGTCTGATTGGTTGACAAACATTTTAACGAACAGAATGAGGAAGATTTACATAATTATACTATATTTTTAAGAACTATACAAGAAATATGCAAATTCTGGGTTGGCTTCTACTACTATAACTTTGCTTTTATAGGCCCATCTTTTTATATCTCCTAGGCTGTTGCTCAGCAACAAAAGTGACACAGCAGTTATTCACATCCCTCTAGTGGAAAAGTCTATCCAAAAGGAGACAAAAAAAAGTTATCTGAAAAATCTGAAAAATCCCATTCTAAATGGACTATCTATCTGTCTATCTATCTATCTATGTTCAGGTATTACCATTCTTTTTTTATTTTTCACATCAGCTGTGCTCACCATTTTTCATTTCAACAATCAGATACACTTTTAGGACAGGAAGACCTCTCTGCCTAGGAGGAAAAGAATGTTCTTAATGTTATTTGTTGTATTATTTCATAAAGGTACATTGGAAGACAAAAAGGAAGGAGGTTGGGATCTGTTCTGTGCTAAGCACTGTAATGAAAGTAAACTTTTCATGTCCCAATCTACACAATTTTTATACATGAAAATTTGGGCTTCAGTTAAATCACATACACAGTCACATTGGGAAATGTCAACAATTTGAGTTGTTTTTTATTGGTGGCTTTACATCAGAAAAGAAAACCACTGGACTTAATATATCTTTTAATAAACAAGTACTTACATTAAAGAAACCCACAACAAAAATTGCAGTTACCGCCAAGGCAGAAAACATGACAGGAATACCCTAAAATCTTAGGATAATCAAGATTTCATTTTACATTTGCAAAAAATGAATAAAGCCTGTTTAAGTTCAAAAATTCTGCAGCAAAACATTTTTCACTGTAAATTTTATGTGTTCCTTCAAATAAGATAATTATAGCATCATTAGATTTTTTTTTTGCTGTAGAACCTCCTGTTCTCTGTTCATATGTATAAAAATAAGGAAACTTTTCTTAAATGTGTAGAGCAAAAATAACATAAATTGCAAAGTCCAGAGATCACCTAGTCCAAACCTATGCTCAGAGCACGTTGGTGGGTTTTCTAAAACCTAAAACTTGTGGCTCTAAGGAGCATGTAGTTAACCCAGAATTCACAAGATGAGTGAGCCAAAACTGGGAACCAAAGAATAGCATGAGACTTCATATTTTTTTGTGTTTCATTTCATTTTTTTTTAATTTCATATTTCTATATTTCATTTTATTTTCCTATTTTTTCTATTACTTTTAAGTAACCAATCTCATGTTGGATAGAGGAGTTGGAGCAGACTATGTTTGACTTCCTACTTAACATGAATGATGTTCCAAGGACCAGGAGACCTTCAAACTGCACTGGCATGCTATAGGCCTGACCCAGACAGAAACCCTGGGGCATGATGCAGTCATTTAAACCTGCTCTGCCTTGTTCTGAAGGTAAGAAAAGCTAACCTCCAAAGATTCTTTCAAAAATAAACTCCTCAATGACTCTTAAAATGTAGCTGTTTCCCCAAAAAGTAATTTTATCCTCTGTTTCATAAGCTTTCATAAGCTCCAGCAGCTGGGATTTTTAAGATATGATTGAGATTAATTTATGATGCAAGAAAAACGCTGCACTCTGTTAAACATGGTACCAATGATAGTGTCAAATAATGATATTAACCTCTGGAGTCATGGTATCAATTAATGTTTTATTAAAAAATGTAAGCTATTAAGATATTTATATTTGATATTTTGCAAATGGTTGACAGAGCAGAACAACTGAAACCTACAGGTCAGCTCTAATTATATACATACGTACATACAGCTATATATGAATAAATCCTACACTACAAACAAAATGGATAGCTTGTTCTCATAATTTTGTGTGTCATATGAATGTTCAAGCTTTTCATATCAATTAAAATGCCACAAAGGGCAGAGACACATACCACTGCTGTCAAACATCTAATATGGGAAGTGATGTTCGTGTTATTAAAAAGAGCAGTAAGTATAAAATCACTCTATATAAATTAAGATGGTGTCTTAGGTTTCCTAGAGCGTTACCACATGGCTTTTAATGACCCAGGAGTTCTCTTTGGTCACACGTAGTTTGCTAACTACATTTAATGTGTGAAGTTTTGGTTCACCTTGGCAAAAACCAAGTTTAACACAAAAAGTCTGGTAAAGACTGATTCGTGTGAAATCTGAGGCACCTACAGGCTGGACTCTTATATCATACCTCACATGATGTCGTGGTTTGATCCCAGCCACCTCTCATGGCCACTTGCTCACTACTCCACAGTGAAGAGTGAAACAGAAAACGCGTGGCTTGAGATAAAGACAAAGACAGTTTAACAGGGAAAGCAAAAGCTGTGCATGAAAGCAAAGCAAAACAAGGAATTAAGTCACCACTTCCCAGGGGTGAGCAGGTGTTCAACCGTCCCCAGGAGAGCAGGGCTCCATCACACTTAATGGTGACTTGAGAAGACAAATGCCATCACTCCAAATGTCCCCCCCTCCCTCCTTCTTCCCCCAGCTTTATAAGCTGAACACGACATCATACGTTGTGGAATATTCCTATGGTCAGTTGGAGTCAGCTGTCCTGGCTCTGTCCCCTCCCAGCTTCTTGTTCTCCCCCAGCCTACTCCTTAGTGGGGTGGTGTGACAAAGGTCTTGACCCTGTGCAAGCCCTGCTCAGCAGTAGCTAAAAAATCCCTGTGATACCAGCTCTGTTTTCAGCATGAATCCAAAACACAGCCCCAGAGCAGAGGGGAAAACCCTTACTCATCCCTCTTCTGTGTGCATACACAAAAGTTACTTTTTATCCTTGACTGATCATCACCACGCACTGAAATATCTGATCGGCCCCTTTGCCAGAGCAACCTGGTTTTTTTTCATTTGTGTGGTATTTTCAAGCTGGAAAAGAATTTGCTGTGAAAAGGAAATCCTTAGACATGAAATGTGTGCATTTGCAATTTATCTGATTGCATCCTTCAGAATACCTATTTCCAGTTTTCCATTGAAATGTAAATGGACTGCACAAAATTGCAGCATAGTATATCAGTACTAATTTGATCCTATTGTTCCCTTGTGTTTGATACTGGAAGCTAATTTACAAAGACTTTAGTATTAGTCCTAGTTAAATTATGGTCACTGCTTCACCTATGTCCTTTACTCTCCAAAATAACAACTTATCGGTTCTTTGTAATGCTTTAGAAAGGATATACACCAGTACTCTTATGAGGCTGTGCTTATCTGAGTGGTATAATTGTGCTCTTCTTAAATTACTCCCTAGAAGAAACACAAGACAGGAACCATCATCTCATCTTTTCTGCAGGATCTTTTCTTGAAATGAAGGAGGAGCAAAAGACAATGGAGGGGAAATGGAAAAAAGGAGGAAGCAGAACAAAAAATGCTGATTTTTAAAGCAAAAGAATGTATCAAGCCAGTACTAATTAAAAGTTTTTCAAAGCTGTGGTTTAATAGAATTAATGATTTTTCCAGTAGACTTAACTGACAATTATGTCTCTGCCTTGACACATGAACATGAATATTTATATGCACAGTTACAACCTGTCTTCAGCAGTTCTTCCTATCCTGCAGACATCTTGTGCCACATGATATTCCATAGAATAGGCATAAAAAAGAAGTTACATTTAACAGAAAATGTTTGTTCCTGGTTCTCCCCTTCCTTGCTAGCTGTTTCAGCTCCCATAAATTTTAATCACACTTCCCTGCAATTGTGTTGGCAACACCCACAAACTTCTGAGGTCCCAGCATGGGGTAGCAACTCCCTGGCACATCCTGCTCTTGCTGTGCCCTCTACTCCAGGGAAGCAGCTCTTATGTTCACCTAAGCCATGATGAGAGGGGTCTGGAGTGTTAAAATTCCATTCTGTATCCTGATATCCATTAAGGCTGTTGTAACTTAAATTGTGAGGGAAAAATATAGGAAACTGCAACACTGGAGTATCTCTGTGAGGTTTTTTTTCCATTTTTGCTTTTTTTTGCCTTTTTTTCCCCAAAATCAAAGAAATTTACAGGTGTAATGCTCAGCTCAAATGATAGTCCTTCCTGGCTCAGTAAACTTAGGTAAACTTTTCACCATATTACACCAGCAAAGGCATGAAATAATAAAAAGTAAAAGGAAGATTGCATGGTTCAATGCAGATGTAAATTTGTGAAATTGATGATTCTTTCAGAGGTAATGTAATGCTGATATTCTGTCTTACTTAGTGATGTCAAGTACTAAACTGATATGGTTCTTTTCCAAAGCTTCAAAGTCGGAGGTCTCTTTGCATTCCATTACAACTTCTGTCTTTGCTGAGCTACTGCCATTTTAAAATATTGGTTAAATTTCATCTTAGCATAAAGATCCATTTACATGCATTGGCATATTAATCAGCTGTCTGGTACAAATTTGCAGCTCTTATCCAGGTGTGTATTCAAAATATAATAGTTTGCAATGTTTTTCAGTGTGATTTACTGATTTAAAAGACCCTATCCTTTTTTCAAAACATTGTCACAATATTTATAACTTATACTATCTGCAAGCTGGGTATTTGTTTATGGATGTATTTGTAAAATCCTAAACCTTGTATTATTCTGAATGTTTTCACAGAATCACAGAATGATTGGGATTGGAAGCGTTCTCTGGAGAGCATCCATTCCAATCCCTCTTGCTGGAGACTGAAATGCTATGGTTTATGGCTTAAAAATCTTTATGAAGGACTTTTGCCTATTATAGCAAAGGTGTATACCAACCTTGCACCATCAAAGCCCACCCTGGATGAGCCACCTGGCTGAAACCCTGAACTGTGAGTTAAACTGTACAAGGCAAATGAGATAAAGTGACACTCTTGTTCAAAGCATATGGAAGAGCATCCAGCATGGCAGGGCCCAGCCCAGCACCTTTGGGGTGGAGGCCACAGCCCCAGGTTTTTCTGCTGCCAGGCTTGCACAGATCCCTACACCAAAGTGGGAAAGAGGAGAGGTTTTGGGTGTGTGGCACAGCCTCTGGCCAGANCTCTCTCTTTACCTCTTTCACTATTAAATAAAATATATCAAATTTTTGGTATCAAGATCAAATCTTGTTTGATTTTAATCACGTTTCTTGGGCATATTCAAGCATTTCTGGGTTCAAACTATTTTATTCACAGAGAGTTAGTTCTTTTTACTCCTCTGTAATTAGACCAGGTGGCAGCACCCTCTGCCCCAGGGAGGGTCACCTTGAGTAGGTGACACAGGAACATGTCCAGCTGGGTTTGAAATGTTTCCAGAGAGGGAAACTCCACTACCTCCCTGGCCAGCCTGTTCCAGTGCTCTAACACCTTCCATGGGAAGAGGTTCTTCCTCATGTTGAGCTGGATCTTCTTATGTTTTGGTTTATGGCCATTGCTCCTTGTCCTGCCACTGGGCACCGCTGAAAAGAGTCTGGCACCAACCTCTTGGAAGCCACATATCAGATATTTAAATGCATTAATGAGATCCCCTCTCAATCTTCTCTTCTCCAGACTTAACAGACCGAGATCCTGCAATTTTTTCTTGTAAGACAGATACTCCAGATTCCTCATCATCTTTGTGGCCTCTGTTGGGCCCTCTCCAGTATCTCCTTGTATTTCTTGAAATGTGGAACCCAGAACTGGACACAGCACTCCAGATGTGGTCTCACTAGGGCTGAATAGAGGGGCAGGATCATCTCCCTGAATCTGCTGGTCACACTTTTCCCAATGCACTCCAGGAGTTTTCTACAGTTTAAACGAAGGACTCATTTTCCGGTCATTGCATCACTACAATAAAAGTGAGTGCCTGACATTGATAACTACTGTGCTCAATTCCCATCCACACTATGACTTTTAGTGGCCCCTTAAAGTGTTCAACAAATTTCAGCAACCTAGATTATAGCTTGTTGGACTAAGCAAGACCCTTAGGAACATTCACTCCATCTTGAACTACCTAATGTAACCAAGGGACCACTTGACTAGGACGTCCAACTTTCTCTCCATAGTATTAATAAATTATGCTATCATAAATTAAAATTTTAAAATATACGTGATTATAAGAAGTAGGACTCCTTTTGAAAGCAGTAATAAAGTAACTCAAAGGAGAATTTTTGATGCACATTTTCTCCCTTAAGTGTTCTCACTGAACCACTGAACCTTCCTATGCACATTCAGCTACATATCATTGTCAGTGTCATTCCTAAGAGAAGGTTATAAAGAAATCCTCTTAGGAAGGCTTCTGATACAAAAAAAAATTGAACCGTTTATAAAATGGTATTGAAACCAAGTGATAAATATGCAAATTAAACTTGCCAGGTGGCAGGAACTCTTTCAATGTTCCTTTTCACCTTTAGAGTCTGAAAGTCTTCTGCCAGTCTCTCAGTCTCAAAGTGATTTTGAGGAATACTTGAGCAAATTTAAAATTGAAAATTTAATTTCCAAGGTCGTTCTTATACACTAAGTGAAATACTTCAAGAAAAAAAGTACAAATTTGGTATAAACACTGATAATGAAGAGAATGCAAAGAGCAAAGAGAAAAAAAACTCTATGCAAGGCTGGAAGCAAAGGTTAGAAGCAAAAAAAAAGAGTTACATCTCTACAAAATCTTAAGAGTGTTCATAACAAGTCAGAAGGGTGGTTGTTGACCTGTTTTAGCATATGTCGTTCCCTGACTGTGCCCAGGAGCAAGACAGAGAACTCAGAACAGTTCAGCTACTCAACAAGTTCTCTGTATAGGCTGAGATTAAGGTTTTTGTCAGCTGACAATAGAAAGTGGAACACTTTACAGGCAACCTAACATTTTAAAGTAATGTGAAATAATGTTTGAAGTAGTTTCAACACCTGTGGCAGGTTGCAATGTTACATCAAATCCACATTAAGTTCTGAGAAAAAAAATGCAATGTTTAAAGAATACTGTGACTATATTTTGTGTGAAAAAGATGAATCAAAGAGGGCAAGCTGAGAAGTATTTTACTGGAATTCTCATTATTATTGTTACTGCTTTGCTTCCAAAAACATACTTTCAATTGACTCTATATAATGTAAAAGATGATATGACTTTATATGGTGTTATTAAGGCCTGTTTATTTGTTCAGTGTTAGACAATACAGAAATAAAAGCAGAGCAATATTAGTATAAATTGGCCATTTATTTTCCTTTTTGGTCAGCACGGGAAAGTAAAACTGAAACATATCTTAAATGAAGAAAAGCTTGAACTAATCCTGTACACATCTAATCATCTAAGACTTGAAGAAAGTTGGAATATATGGTTTCAAGATGTCTTTCTTTTAAAGCAGAAATTTTGCTAAATTAATATCCTTGACATGATCTCAAAAATATTTTGAGTGTGTTGTACTGGTTCTTTTCCTGGTTTTCTTAACTGTCATCTTAAATGAAAGGAATGTCCTCAGATGTGACTGTGTGATAGGGATCCATGATGAGAAAAAACTCAATATCCTTGTGATTTTAATAAGGGCTTATCTTTATGGAATTTCTGTTTTCAGGGGCCACGATTAATTTCCTGTCAAATATATTATACAGGCATTAATAGCAGTGCCTATCTAGTCCTGTTTCTTATTTTCTCTTGGAACAGGAATTTTCAATATTAGACAGCAGTTGATGCATCTAACTACAGCTTGGAGAAATTTTTGCATCTCTTAATTAATAAAACTTCTATTTCTAAGGATATGGCCTTTCTGAATTGTTATTTACATAAAGGCTTCCGATTTTTTTCCTGTCTAGCTCATAGTTTGGTTCAGCACTTGGCAGCTTTTTCATGCTTTTGCTGAAGTCCATTTTGCTTTTTTACAATCAGGTTTCACATAGCTTGCTCTCACTCTAGGAAACTCTGAAATATGACTGGTTTGTTTCCTGAAGAAAATGTTAAAGTTTGCCAAGGACATATGATTTTCCAGTTCATTTCAGGTTTCAGAACCTAAATGCTACTACTTCTGATCAGCCATCATTTCACAGGGACATGGTTTATATCCTTTGACTAAATCTGAGTTATCTAATTGCACTTTAGCAATTGGTTTTCCCCCGTGAAATGAGATTACAAACACTTATAAGCATCTCTACTACATAGTATGTACCTCGACTTCTTATACATAGATGTTCATGTGCATATGGAGTGTAAGGCCTATTGTTTGGGGGTCTTCTTCCCTCACTTGGATAAAACTTCTCCTTACCTACAATCCATCTCTTTCATTCTTTACCATATCTCTAACGTTTCTTTGGCTGTACCAAGTGAAGGGACATATTTAGTTAGGCATCCAGACGCACTGTGCTGATAGATTTCCCCTAGTTCTGTAAACTGAACGGTGTGTTCCAGTGGAATGTATTTTACTATGGATACCTCTTAACTCCAAGAGAATCCACAAAGGGATATCAGTTGGGCCTTTAAGGAAATTAAATTATTTAATGTCAAAGTAAAAACTTTTCATGGAAAACTTATTTTGCTATAGTATTATTGAACTTGTAGAGAATACAGAAAGAAACTTAAAGAAAACAAGGGTCCCCAGCACAGGAAGGACATAGACCTGTCGAAGCAAGTCCAGAGGATGCTACCAAGATGATCAGAGGGATGGAGCAGCTCTGCTATAAGGATATGCTGAGAGAATTGGGATTGTTCAGACTGGAAAAGAGAAGCTTCAGGGTCTCCTAACTGTGGCTTTCCACTACCCAAAAGGAGTCCTCAAGAAAGATGGAGAGATACTATTCACAGGGGCCTGGAGTGACAGGACAAGGGGAATGACTTCAAACTGAAGGACAGCAGGATTTAGATTGGATATTAGGAAGAAATTCTTTATTGTGAGGGTGGTGAGGCCCTGGAACATGTTTCCCAGAGAAGCTGTGGCTGCCCCATCCCTGGAAATGTTCAAGGCCAGGATGAATGGATCTCTGAGCAGACTGGTCTAGTGGAAAGGTGTCCCTGCCCATGGCAGAGGGTTTAGATCTAGATGGTGTTAAACATCTCTTCCAATCCAGGTCATTCTATGATTTTCTTTCATTCTATGATTTCAGAGAAAGGCTTTGCAAAAGGGTGTGATATAAATTATTTGTGTAAACAATTATGAAGTACAAACTGGTAAATGTAATAGTAATATAAGAATTGACTAATTAGGAAAATAAATAATAATCCATAAGAATTAGTGAAAAACTACATTCATAAAAAAGAAATTTCACCAATCAATATATTCTGGTAGGTGACAATCTGTACTATACTCAGTTCATTTTTAAGCCTTTTCTGAAAAGAGGTAAGGAGCTGTAACTTTGCTGTCATGTAAAAGAAAAGGATAGAGCAGCACTCATGTCTGACAGGACCCATGTCTGTCAAACACTGCAATGTCAATCACTAGCAATGCTGTCTGATTTAATAAAATGTGATAAATAGAGCAGAGGCCTCACTGAGGGCTTATAATTTACTATACTGACAAATTACTCTTAGGTCATTACTGTTCTTCAAAATGATTTATCTTGCAAACAGAAGTTTGATATTTTGGGGTTTACTGTGTATGCCTTTCATGGAGTAACTTATGGACTTTCTGAGGGTGACTTCTGAACCTTTTGATTATAACAGATTTCCATTCTGTTATACTTTAGATTGAAAATCTTTCTCTCTGTAAATGTTGACCCTTAAGTGCTCTAAAAGCCATGTAGACTCTGAATAGTGATACAGAATACTATTGTTGCCCCAAAATGGTGAATATTTCCTGAAGCACAGTCCATTCCACTGACCCCAAAAATTCCATTTGAAGAGAAAACCATACTTTAAAGTAGTGAAGTTGTTTCCAAAACAGAATTACTGTATATTTTCTATTTTAGACATAAAGTATCCACTATCCCTTGTATTATATAAAATATAACCGTACTTGCAAGTATTTGGATCTCATGTGTGAAATAGATTCTACTGAATTAATTTGGTGTTAAAAACAAAATCATTAGTTGATTTCTCCTAAATTTATAATCTCTATGGACTGCAGGAATAAATGTATTTTTGTGCCTTGGGTAAAAATTACCTCAATTCTGCCACAGACATCACAGATGCAGATTCCTCTGGCTTTTGTGGCTGTTTTCCTTTGCTGGAGTTTTAGCTCAGTGATTCTGACAGCATTACTGCAACCACCATCTCTGGGAACTCCAACACCAACACATGGGCCAAAACAGCAGTTTCCCACCTTGTGGAACTAACATCAGCAGCTAGTGATTTTCCTGAATATATGTTTTTAAGCATTCATTGGCCTGCCTCCTGGAAATCCAACTGACTTTTTGTGGAGGTCGGCAGGTTAAAGTTCCTCCCCAGATTAGGGTGACTGAAAAGGCTTGCCCCCAAGATGATGCTCTGTTCCACTATGCCAATGCACCCCACTTCTACTTCCCCCATTGGCCAGTTGACCTCCCTGCCCCTTTCATACCTTATATGTTATCTACCCTAGAAAGTTCTTCCTTCCCTGTTCCCCCTTTGGCCCCTGCTCCCTGGTCTCTCCCACAGAGTCTCCCTGCCCTAACCCTGCCTGTGTACCACCCCTGTGCCCACAGAGCACTGGCCCTGATGCTCTCTCTGGCCCCACATACAAGCTGGTCCCTCTGTAGTTTGAGGAGCTTTTACCTGAGTCCTTGTCTTTGCTTCAGGATTCTTATATGAGCTGTTGGATTAAACCTCACTATGGAACTCCATACAAAGACTCTTCTCAACTCCTTGCAGTTGATGTGTTGTTAACACGTCTGGCGTGCATGTTAACAGCTGTATGCCTGTGAATGTGTGGCCACTGAACTACTCCAGCTGGAGATGTTTCCAGAAGGTCGCAACATACTCACCCACCAGCCCCGGTGGCTTGCAACAACTTTTTCCACCTCTTGAAACAATTTTAGGCACTCTACTTTGGCCCGTGTCAGAAACCATTCCAGTATAACTGATCCTGTAGGAGTGGTTTTTGAATGCTAAATATTTGACTATGACTATGTTGGTTCTTTCCTGAAAGACTGTCTCTCTTGGGCATGGAGTGTGTGTGTCTGTGTGTTGTAGTCCAAAATGCTTACTGGAACAGCTCTGAATTGTCTACATGTTTCAGCCACACAAAAGAACAGGAATTACAGCTGCATATTGCACATTTACTTTTGTTTAGATTCAGATGCTTATTTCCTTCCTGAAAGACTTTTAATCAGCTCAAAAGCTGTTCAGGCTTTTCCTCAGCTCTGTGGGACTTCATCATCAATCATGACACTCTGAGATGGCAGACTGCCACAAGGGCAGAATAGCTGGTGCTGTACTGTCAACAGGAACAAGTGGCTTGAGTAGCTTTCCATTAGGATATGGCTGGACCCAGACCTCTGATTATTAAGCTGATGTTTGGGCCAAACCACTTAGCAGCAGGATCAGACTAGTAATGAATGCACTGCAAATCATGGAGTGTGTGTATACTCTGTATACAATCATTAGCAAAAGTAGGTCACAGGCCACCAGCTCTGCAATGTTTGACTTAGTGCAGGCTCTGTAGGGAGAAAATGTCATCGTTACTAAAACACAAATACAGATTCCTTTGTTATGTACTCAAAATTGAGAGCTGTGGTAGAAAAGAAGCTTCAAACAACACAGGAAAGACATTTATAAAAACAAGACAAAAAAGCCACACCAACATTTCCTCCCAAAATCAAACCAAAAAACAAATTTCCTTTTGTCGTTTTCAGCCATGAAAACTCCAATAGTCTGATTCTGCTCAGGATCCTTCTCAACATGCCATCAACAAACTTCATAAGAAGATTCGTGCAGAATTCTTTAGGGAACTTCATGATGTCAACACTTCTAAAGCAGAAGCTAAACTTACCCTCTGACTCTTTCTTTAAGCAGCTTGTCTGCAAAAATTGTAACAAACATTTGTTCAGACTGAGGATTTCCAACATTTGTATTCTATAAGTCCAGTTGATTTGCTTAAACACAGTGAGAAAACCTATTTATTTTATTTGATGAACAAAAATCTTATAATGAGATTGCATCTGTGAATAATGTTGTATATGAATTATAGTATATTCCTACAAATATTTGGCAACACACAGGTAAAATAAATTTTACATTAGAATTCATGCCAGCTAACTAATTTTCTCATTATTTGCAGCAAGCAGAGAGAAAGGGGTAAACACAGTCAAAACAAATGCAATTAAATTGAAAAATTGCTGGAAGATAGGTTAGCAGTAAACATGCACTTAGGAAAAAACATTTGAAAGTAATTCATGAAAAATTATATTTTATTGACTATGTTATATTCCCCTTATAACATCAAAGCATATTCATCTGACTGCCACATCACTGTTTAATCTTTGATTTGAGGAGTAATGGTAAAGAGATATATAAACCAAAAAAAGCCCTTCACTGCCAATGTTATAAAAATTGAAACTAGTGGAGAATGCTTCATTCAAAAAGACTAGTCGTTTTGGCCAGGTCTTGCCTTCCAAAACAGAGTGAGTCACATGGGAATGCTGTTATAGGGAGATGAAAGAGCTGATATTCAGTAATTGAAAAAAAAAAACCACATGGAAAACCAAACTGCTATAATCACTTTATTCATGGATTACTGTTGCTAAATAAGACTCATTTCATTAACTAAAGACTGTAATTTTCAGCTTTATCAGAATATTTGTATTAATCCAAAATTCATTAATAAGTACAACTCTCATAAAAACGACATTATTAGTCTAGCAACTGGGATGAAACTTAGAAATAAGTTCTGTGTTTGTTTAATGATTAAGAAAGGAAACTGCGAATGTTTCATCATGAAAATTGAACTCCATTTAAAACAAAATTATTTAAGCAAAATTAAATATTTAAGCACTCTATTTAAGCAAAAGTACGAATAATTATAATACTTGTGGAAACTCAAGTTATACGAATATATATTTTTTAAAGTATTTTTCTTTTAAACTCAGGGTAATCAAAACATGTCTTGACATAATATCTAACACCGTCTCTAATTCTTACAAAACACATCAGAATGAGAGAAGAGTGGGAGAAGTAGAAATCTACCCCTTTTGCATATTCACACCTATGAAAAGCAGCCTGGAAAGTGCAGCAATCAGAGCAGGCAGAGAATGTGCAGCCTGCAGTCCAGGGTGGGATGTGGTGGTTTGTGCAGAAGGATGCACAGGAAGGGCATTGTCACCCTACAAGCTCAAAAGGTGAGTTCCCACAAGCAACTTAACTGTAGTATCCAGCCAGCAGAAAGTTTGTGATCTGCTATGCACTCACCGAGACTGTTGTGGCTACAGAGCTCCCACAAAATCACTCATTGTTAAAAACGATGAAGAAAACTTTTAATAATTGGTTGGAATAAAAGGAGGTTTATTAACTAAGGAAATTGGAAAAAAAAACCAATACAGTCCGGGTCCGCAGTGATCAGAGATCCTTATGCCCGATAGGGCTAAAAACCCACC
>VZTZ01009379.1:47831-134249 GCA_013400955.1 Drymodes brunneopygia
AGTCCAGGATTGATGGAAGCTCTCTTGGCCAATGGCTCCTTGGTTTCTAGGGAGGCTCCTCAGGGTGATGTCAGCAGCTCTTTCGGCAGGAAATGACCTCATTAAAATGCAGTGACAGACCAACTGCCAGTTCCTAAAAATAGTCTCTTACCCATGGGTGGGGTGGGGGTTTTCTCCTGCATGTCGAGGTCCTAGTTAAAACTCACAGAGAAGCCTTCAGTAAAAGTGCAGACTTTAAAACTCCTTTTAAAACAACATCAAATATTTAAACATGAACTAGAAACTTTAATCAACTTTAAGAACTGCTTAATATTACTATTAATTAAGATATTAACTTTCTTCTCTTATGAATGTGAAAGCCAACTCCTTAGATTCGCTGAGTTGGAATCATCCATCCAGGTCTTGGGCTGCAATGCATGCCAGAGCCTTTCACTGGTAATGGATGGCAGTGGAGGGAACAGCATGACCAAGGGAAGCAACCTTTCTATTTCCTCAGCTCGAGGAAGTAGAAAGGTTAAAGAGCATCAGGGAGTCTGAGAAAAAGAGACTGACAGAACCATGCCTTCCCTGAGATAGAAACAGCTACCAGAAGAAAGCAAAAGGCCTAGTGATTCCTCTATCCTTCCCCAACAGGCAAGTAGAAGTAGCTTAAAGGAAACATGTGGATGAGGGCAAGTTTATGCCCAGGGTGGCAGGCAAAGCCTCTCTTGACCTACCTTGCCTTGCCAGATGCCACGGTATAGGGGAGGAAGCACAAAATTACAGAACGCGCTGAGTTGGAAGGGATCCTCAAGGATCATCAAAGACTAACGCCTGACCCTGCACAGGACACCCCAAGAATTATGCCTGAGACCATTGTCCAAACACTTTCTGAACTCTGTCAGGCTGGTGCTGTGACCATTCCCTGGGGAGCCTGCTCCAGTGGTCAGCTACCAACTGGGTAAAGAACCTTCTCCTGGTATCCAGCCTAAATGTCCCCTGACATAACTTCAGGCCTTTCCCTTGGGTCCTGTCACCATTCACCAGAAAGACAAGATCAGTGCCTGCCCCTTCTCTTCCCCTCACAAGTAAGTTATTACTGCAGTGAAGTCTCCCATCAGTTTGCTTTTCTCCAGGCTGAACAGACCAAGTGACCTCAGATGCTCCTCATAAGACTTCCCCTCAAGGCTCTTCACCATCTTTGCAGCCCTCCTTTGGACACTCTCTAATACCTTAACATCTTTCATATATTGTGGTGACTAAAACTGCAAACCTGGGGTGTGCCAGGTACAAAAGGTGTCATTTTGTGGACGTGGAAAGACAGTCAGTGGATGTTGTGGATGTTGGTCAATCTACACCAGAGTTGTTGTCAGGGTCAGAAAAGGCCACTCCCCATATCACAATCACCTCCACAAGAAAGAAAGGACAGATTATATTTGTGTGTTACTCCCTTGGGAGCAAAACAGGGCATTCAGTATGCCAGGCTGATCCTCCTGTTAGGGACGCTAGCTGTCTCCCTGGTGCCTGGGCTGAGGACTAGGAAATTCCCTATTCTTCTATGATATAACTAGCCCTTGGAAATAGGTCTTCAGAGAGACACCAACACATTCAGCAGTTAGACACAAGGACTGCTTCCTTGGAGGAAGGAACTGTGCTTCCAAGAGACTAGATTTGAGGCAGAGTTAAATCTGAAAAGTCAAGTATTAGACAATTTATGCCCTAAAGCCATCACCTTTTCTGCAAGGCAGCACATAAAGACAGCTGGGTTATTTATGGGTAATGCAGCACAATTCCAGCTCACAAAGACCACCAATAAGTAAAGCAGATCATGTGCCACACCAGAGCAATTCACAATGTGCCTGCAGCTTCTTGTGAGGGAGCAGAGTCACCGTTCCACTGGGAAAATCACAACCCATTGGCAGATTTCTACTACTACTGAATGAGTAATGTAAAAATAGCTTTGAGACATCATGCCCTTTCCACTCTCAAAAAATTCCATATACCCCTAAAAGTCAAAATAGTGCTGCACACTATGCAAACGGCATGTGAAGGGAGAGCTAATTAAGTGGATGAAGATTTGGTAATTATGTATCACCAGACGTGCTGTACACTTGTTAACTGTTATCAGAACCGTAATAATTATGAACCTGTAGTGGCAGCTTTTAATATTACTAACTGTGGTGGAAAGGAAAGAATGTGATTAATGTGCCATAGAATCAGGATGGTAAATGACTTACCTGCCAGACACAGTGTCATATGCTGACTTGAGTAGTACGCTGATGAAATTTGCATGGATATTTCTTCTGACAACTTAAAAAAAAATCTTTCTTGAGTACAATCTGAGGTCTATAAATTCACACACATAAAGGAAAGTGTAGGTGCACCCAATACTTGAGTCTAGTCTCCCTAGTCAAAAGTATACAACCAATTTTCACTTAATATGTGCTTAAAGTTGAATCGAAGGGTAATGCAAAGAGGGAATTATAGTGATACTACTGGTAAATTTGCTTCATTTCTGTTTTCCTCATTATAGAAATGTGTCTAAAATGGGCACTTGAGATTTCTTTCCCCACAATCATCATAGAAATTATTTTTCATACTTTTAAAAATATATTCTAGCATTTAGAAAATAGAAAATTATAATGTTTTTGAAACCCTAATGATACAGTCCAGAAAACACTAATTTATCCTTCAAACAGAAGGTACAGAAAGATATTCTCATATTTGACCATGAGGTCTCATATATATATATATATTTATTTATATATATATATGTAATATCTGTGAGGTATTCAACTACTTTTACTGTTTTTAAACTGGGAAACCAAGTTCTACAGAAAAATATTTTCACACAAACCATGTCTGACAGAGAGGATATTTGCCTCCTTATCTTAACCTTTCAAACAAATTAAATGTTTCAATAAATTGTACCCTAAAAACATTATTTGTCAGATACCATTTCTTTCATTAGCAGTTCTTATAGGACTATTAGCAATTAAGGTATAAATCTAAGAGTAAGTTACATAAAATTGTTTCCAAAAGTGCAGTTTATCTTTGCTTAGAGAAAGAGGGAAGGCATACTCTGAAGGAAAAATGGACAAATTCATGAATGTGTCGGCAAAACGCCAGTTACAATAACACTTCTCAAAAGTCATAGGGAAAGAATCAGAGAATATTACAGTGTATGCTGCTATTGCCACCCATTTAGCAAAATCTATAGACAATGGCAAATATTCTGACTAAAAGCCCTCTAGGTGTTACAGTTTGTTCTAAGGATGTTTGTATTGTGCTCCACCTTCACAGTTGTGCATTTTCAAATACTGTGTTTAACTGGAAGGAGAAGCACAGAATTCGATGCCACAGTGGTAGCCAAGTGCAAACACAGTAAAGAAGAGAAATGAAGCCAAGCACAAGAACTGTGCAATGAAAGGGAAGACAGGTCAGCCCTAAAAAAAATGACAAGGACAAGGATCATTTCCAGAAAATGGAAGATTTTTTTATATGAGGAAAATGAAAGATGGATGGGTTCTTCTGAAGCTTCAGTTTTTGGGTTTTTTTTAAATTTTATATTTGTTCTCCCACCCCTTCATGAAGAAGCAAAATAGAGCTTCAAAAGATGATTCTCAAGATACTTTCATTCTGGTTCTATTTCCATCAAACCCTTTTTCCTTCATGTTGATTAAAAAAATAACAATCATTCAAGCAAAAGAGTAAAACATAAAAATAGAGTTCTCTGTCCCAGGAATTTCTGATTTTTTTTTCTCTAAAGATTATTTTTAACCTGAGAATGTGCATGTTCATGCACATATGTGTCAGAAGACAGCTGAGTCTGACTGTGATGAAGAAGAACAGACATGCCAAAGGTTTTAGTTTTGATTGATGATGACTTTGTTATTTTCATATTTTTGTTCCAAACTATAAGTGCAGAGCATTCTTTACTTTTTACTTGGCAAGAATTAGTCCTCAGACTGAAATCTGAACCAGAGAGCCGAAGGCAGCAGGACTAATAAAAAATGTTTTTAGGAAGCTCAGAAAATTTTATCTGAGTTTCAATCAAGAATAATCCCTGTAATATAGTCAGACTAAAGAACTATTATGACCAAAGGGCTCATAGCACTGACTGGAGCCGAACAAACAATTTAGTGCTCATGAGCACTAGTAAATGTATATGAAACATAAAATTCATAATTTTCCTTCACAATTTTCACACTTCCAAATGTTATTAGAAGTACTTAAACCTAGTGAAAGCCTGAAATTCTTTCAGAGATGAAATGATCAGTGAGCTAGAGCACCTTTCCTGCAAGGACAGGCTGAGAGAGTTGTTCACCTCAGAGAAGAGAAGGCTCTTGGGAGACCTTAGAGCATCTTCCAGTGCCTCTACAAGAGAGCTGGAGAAGGAATTTACACAGGGCTATGTAGAGGTAATGCAAGGGAAAACGGTTTTAAACTAAAAGAGTTATATATAAACTAGATATTAGGAATAAATTCTTTACTGTGAGAGTGGTGAGGCTCTGGCACAGGTCACCCAGAGAAGCTGTGGCTGGTCCATCCCTGGAAGTGCTCAAGACCAGGCTGGATGGGGCTCTGAGCACTCTGGTCTAGTGGAAAGTGTCCCTGCCTAGGGTAGAGGTGTGCAACAAGATGATCTTTAAGGTATCTTCCAGTCCAAATCATTCTATGATTTCATGATTCTTAGTTTGGCATCTTGCCATGGCACAAGGAGGAAATATACCAGCTCCATAAAAATTTTTGAGAGACCCAAATTAAAAGCTAGGATCCATTTATTATTAAGGTCATGCTAATACTCAGGAATATCAAAGATTTTTTAGACTCTTCTGTAGTGATGACAACTCCACTTGAAAAAAAGCCTGCACTTTGGTATTTAAAGGCTTATAAAAGACTAAAGCTGATAGTGAGAGAGAGACTATTTAATGCATTCTTTTCTGGAATTTTTCATCTGAACAATTTTTACTCTTTTGGAAATGCTTGAGAATGTTGAGGAGCTACAGATGTCAGTGGACTTGAAGAGTTAATAGGATTCCACAGGCTTGTCAGCAGCTGTGAGAGATGCAGTCTAGACAGATGTCTAAGAGAAAAGTATGTGAGATAGACAGTAAAGGGCGCTTACTTGACATTCTGAGCTAGAGTTCACCAAATTTCTCCAGCTCTTTTTCTTCTCTTTTGCTGTATTTTCTTTACCCACACAACCTCCCACCAAAGTGAAGAAAGTATTTCCAAATTGCAATGCTCCATCAGAACTGGCATAGTGTATGATAATGCTGTAGAACAGCGAGATCCATCACAGTGTATTTATGCACATCATTTTTTTTTCTTTTACTATTATTGTCAGGCATATATATTGACAACATGTTTTGACCCCTTGGAAATTTTTTGTTTCCTCTTACCAAAATTATTTTTTTACCTGATTTCATGCATGCAAAAACAACTTAGATATATATGTGTCTTTGTGTCTGTGTGTCTGTGTATCTGTGTCTGTGTGTGAATAACCCAAACTGAATTCTTGAATTCTCAAACAGAAGTCCACTACCTGCTGGCAGCAATAGGTATGCGCTCTTTGAAAATTTTGTCAGCATCTGCACTAAACAAAACTGGCCTGCCCCAAATCCTCAAATTAATAAAGAAACATAAGATGAAACCACTAACTAAGAGGCTGATCAAGTGTTGTGTTTCAGCATATAGACTCTTGAAATGGGGAAAACAGGAGAACTGAGGATGTGGAAAAGACTTGCACTGAAAAAGATTCCTATAAAAACTGGTTTTGGAAAGAAGATGATCCTGAAACAGTAAAGAACCTTGCTGGAGGAGAGATCCTGGAAGTGAGGGAACATTCTGGAAATCAGTGAGCTGTAAGAAGACCAAAAAAGAGGGATGCCTGTGGACCTTGAGAGGAAACAGCTGAGATGGGTAAGGATGAGCCACAGCACAGAGGGAACCAACCCAGTTTTCTGGAGACCTTCCTGGGTCAGGGGGGACCTCCTGCAGTGAAGGAATGGTGAGACCTAAGGAGCACAGAGCTGCAGGGGAGGGTGTGACTGACTGTGTGAGGTAATCATGCAGGGTAAAAAACCCTCATTGCCCTCTTCTATCCAGATCCACTCTGGTCTGTCATTTACTCTGTCTCACCTGTGACACTTGGCACGGTCTCTTCCCTGTTCTCTTCTCCCACTTCTGCCCTGGCTTTCCCTATTTTCCTAGTACCTGCAGTGGCTTTTAAATCTTTTTTTTTCCCACTAGGAACAATAGCAGCTGTGGCAGAAACCCGTTCAGGCTTGCAGTCATCTGTTTGACCCTGGCACAAAGCAGTTCCTAGGACAGGTATCCCTTTCTTCTTTCTCTGGTCCTATTTAAAGAAATCCTTATATTCCTTGTTGGAATCATGTCCTGGCCATTCACCTGCATCATTATCAACTGCTTTGTGATCACACCACATAACTTTACCATGAAGGGAGAGGGTGAAGCATGCAAAGGTATTTTACATATGATGTTAAAAAAATTGTTTAGTTGTTCTTTTTACACTGAAGTGAAAAAATGTGACTCAGAGCTTTTGTTCCCAAGTGAAGGCCACACAGATGAAGGCCACAAGATGAAA
Source organism: Drymodes brunneopygia (assembly GCA_013400955.1). Lineage (NCBI taxonomy): Eukaryota > Metazoa > Chordata > Aves > Passeriformes > Petroicidae > Drymodes > Drymodes brunneopygia. Next base: position 54,421 of record VZTZ01009379.1, read on the forward strand.
ACTATAAAAACCATTTGTAACAAATAACAAGCCCCAATATTTTAACAGACCATTCATCTGAGCAATTTTTTGAGAAAATTAGTTAGTTTTGCTTTGATGGTGTCCTGGTACACATTTTTAAACAATATCTGCAGTATCTATTCTGTGCAAATAGTTTAGCTGGCTATGAGTCTGGGCTTTCAGTGACCCAGCAGTGAACTCTCCTGCTAATGCATGCACTAAAAGCAAGCATGGAAGGTGCGCACAGAGAAAAAGAGTTTAAAAATTCAAATTAATCTACTAAACTTTTTTTTTTTTACATTCTATATGCATAGAAGGCCAAATCAACAGCTATGACCTTGTGAGCATCTAAATTTTTCTTCTGTTTTTTTCATAGTACAATTAGGTAAAGCCACTTATATTCCATAGCACTTCACATTGAGGATAGCATAAGGCATATTAGCAAAAACATGTAAAATTGAGTACCTTTGTTTTTCAATTTTTAAATAAACTCAATACTGTAATAATTCCAGTAGAATTTCTGCAGAAATTTCAGGGTTTTGCACCATGGAGCCAGAAGGCTGCAACAGGAACCAAAAAGAGAGAGTGCAAACTTTTGGTTATGCTTTTTTATACAGGTATGTGTCAATACTATTTCCTCATCCAGTTTTAACACCTGAGACATTCATAGTGGGGAAGAGTGTGGATACATCTGCATTACAGACCACAAAGCCTGATGAGGCAGAGTAACCTCTGGTTACTCTCACCTCCAGATATTTCGTTTCTGAGGCTTGGGCTTGCTAGGCTGGAACAGTTGAGGTACAGCTTCTACTGTGCACAGTACTCACACACGTATTTTGGTGTTTTCACTTTAACACTGGACCAAGGAAAAAAGTAAAGTTCATTCTTTTTGGCTCAAGCCTAACAGAAAATAAAAAAAACCAGAGCAATAGCTATTCTCACATGTTACAGTCCTGTTTTTAAACTTACTAGAAATGCCTCTGCCTGAATTAAGGTGCGAACGAGAACATATGCCAAAGTCAATAGTATGGATTTTATTTGATAGTAAATATGAGAGAGAGAGACAGAGGGAGACAGAGAGGAAATGAGAGAAAAAGGCAGAGAAAAAATAGAAAAAATAGAAAAAACCTGATAGATGGGGGGATAGAAAGATAGAATAAAGAAAGTATCACCACTCTGTGGAACCTGATGGTGTCCTGTGGATCCTCTCCAGCTGGTCTTCTTGCTGGTGAGGGTTCTTTTTCTCCAAAAAACATAAAACCCAGTGGATTAATTTATGCTCAGGCCAGGTGTGAATGTGCAGCTACCTCCCCACCCCAGGGGGAGGGCAGTCTGACACAGTCTCTTGCAGCAGACTCTGGACCTGTTGCATCCCTTTGCATCACGCACAATGCTGTGGTGCAAGGCCTCAGGAAGGAGTCTGGGGAGCACTTTGGGGGTCTTTGATGGATTATGACACTCCATCAGCTGCCTCTCGTGAATGTCCTGTGGATCGGGCCTCTCCAGGGTTGGGGGTTTCACAGCTGGGCCAGTTTTTTGTAAGGGAGGATGAGTGTTCACTGCCCCTGACCAGAGGTTACAGTGCATACATGAAACCTCCTCCTCCCTCTGCAGTTGTGAGGGAGTCTGTGTAAACCTGGCTTCTTTGGGCTGTGGTCTCCAACACCCCAAACCCAGCCAGAGATGATTCTTGGCTCAGCTGCTGGGTTTGGCTTTCTTGTGGGTGCATTCTTCTCCCTCAGCCTGAGATGACTAAAGGATAGTGTCCCCTTTATCTTACCTTAACTCACAGTCCAAAAGTTCCAGTCAGGCATCTTCAAGGAGGGATGGCTTCTGTGGTCAGCCTTTTTATGCAGATTTTGCTACAATGGGCAAAATTCCTTCATAACAATTTTTAAAGCATGAACCATTTCAGTCTCTGACATCACTGGAAAAGTGAGACATGAAAACTCACCCTGAGTTTTGGGTCCAAGAAGACTGCTCATTCCAAAAATATCTGTTATTTCAGTTAGCCTGATAGTCTGCTCTCATATTAGCTATAGCTCACATAATAAATACCTCCAGGAACCTGCAAGCATGACCCAAAGCACTTTGTTTCACAAGCTGTATAAAGCAATGACCACAATGATAATTTCATGTCATGAGACACAGAGACTCTGGCCTCAGATCATTTCATTTAAAGTAGCTAATCCAGCATGCATCAAATTAAAGTGAAATACCATCACACTCATCAAGCTCATTTTGTCCAGAAAAGTAGTGCCCATTATTTGGAGAGATCAGTGTGGGAAGGTGATTTTGACCCTCAGGCTGCCTCTAGTCTTGATGTCCACACTGTCTGTAATCAATTATCAGCACTTCGTAGCATCCAACAACAGCCTAGGCACAAGGGGAGAGTGAAATAAAAAATATTGAAATATTTGATTATAACTCATCCTTTAATGGCATAAATGAGGGCTCTATGCCCACACAATTTCCGAAATGAAGAGCTATTACACGAATTGCCAATATGTGAATGATTTTTGTGATTCTTATAAATCTGAACAAAAAGCTACAGATGTGAAACTGTCATACTTACAAAATGGCATCTAGGCAGCAGCTGGATACTACCAAGCAAAGGAATATATTGGCAGGATGTTGTTAAAAATCTGAAAAATTTCACTCCTTCAGAGTAAACTTTGAAAGATAAATATACAATCTTAGTTAAATAATTGGTTTTTATTCCTTCACCAAAGAAATAAAAACCTTTGAACTAAAAAATTTACTAGAAAGAAGGATGGTTAAAACTCCTCTTCACAAATATTTATCAAGACTGTGAGACAAGCATTAAGATGTATGTTTGGATTCGACATAGAATTAGGCATGAGAAACAAAATGATGGTATATGTATGCACTAGAAGTTCAAAGAAAAGCTCATTAATGTTTTGTTGATTTTGAAAGGACTGTTGATGAAACCCATTATATAGATTATTATATATTTTTGAGTGCTTAATGGTGACATGAAATATGCAGCTAATGAAAAAAATGAGTACTTGGGGAGAAAGTAGCAATACAAACAGACTGTGAAGCTGCTAGAGAGTAACATCAAGAGAGATGTATGCCAAGGTTGTATACTTTATCTCTGTAACTGTTCAGCACAGATGCAGAAAGTATAACAATCTGCAGCAGAATCAAAAACATTGTAAATGGGATATTTGAATGAAGGAAGTCAATATTAATGACACAGTGGGTGGTGGTGACCATATTTGAATATCATTGACTAGATCAGAATTCAGGAATTCCCTGTGAATGGCATCTCAAAGAGTTTCAGAAGAGTGAAAAATGTTAAGAAAACAATAGCAGCAACATAAAAAAATGCCAACTGAATAAAATCAGCAAGAAAAATTTCCAGATCTTGCTGGCCTGACTGAATAGGTCTCTCTATTAATAATAAAATGGTAAAAACATTAGGAAAATCACTTGACAAATCTAAAAAGGCTCCACAGAGTAAAAAAATTTGATTTCCACTTCTACCTGGGATTACTGTTGACCTCCTTTTAAACTTCTGAAGATGCTTGTGAAATAAGAACATCTGAAGGTTCTTCCAACAGGTGTGTTTTCTAGATGCTGGTGTTAAAAACTGTTCCTTCTTGATGTGACTGCTCTCAACCTCCGCCCTCTCTCCTACAAAGCTACGGCCTTGTAGCTGTCCAAGGCTCTTGGGCCGCGCTGACCGCCGGGGAGGTCGGCAGCCTTGCAGCGACGTTCCAGAAGCGTCCCCTGTTGTTCAGTTGGCAACAGAAGAAACACGCGGGTCTCAGAGCAGCAGTGGGTTTTCCAGGTAGGGCCGATCAAAAGCCCAGCCCTTTTTCATTTGTCTATTTTTATATGTTTTTAAGGACAGTCAAAGATTGGTGAAAGGGGTCAACACCCTTAAAGGTTTACAGGACAAAGACATGGTCAATCATCTTTCTTTACCCCAGGGAAAGGAATGAAAAACAATTTTATAAGTGTAAAACAATCCCAGCCGGTTAAGAAAAACAAGAACCATGTTTACAGAACAAACATGAAAAATTACAGTTACAATGTTACAACTTATGAGGCCCTGTAAAACCAGGGCGACAGTCCCCTTAGGTCCGCTCCGGCAGAGGCACGCTGCCTCTTGCTGCAGGCTCTGCTCTCAGCACAGGCCAGCAAACCCATGCCAGGAAGCCAAGATTACAAAGGGAAGGGTCTCAGTGGTGTAATAATAGACACAGGAGGCAAAGTGTCTGGACAATGGAGCACCGAAGACGCCGGGCTCGTCGGGCATCAGACTTTTATTGACAACTGAGCAACCAACAGGAGAGGGGCTTAGGGGAGGAACAAGGGAGGGGAAAAGGTACAGAAACCAATGGGGAGTGGAAAGGGGAGGGAGCTGGGGGAGAGACAAGGGGGACAACCTATGAACCATTGAGTAACATAGAACGTTCTAGAAAGGGGGACTGATGGACAGGAGATTGACAAGGTGTTGGGCTAACCAGGTGAGGGCAGCCTGCCCCCTGAGAACCCACCCCATCCCAGGGCTAATCACTCCATGCCCTGCCCCAAGGGGACCCTTTTACTGCCTGGGTCTCCTCCACCAGGCCCTTTCTTGGGGATTGGATTCTCCTGCTGCCCAGTGGACGATCCCCTGCCCTGGGGCTCTTCCCGGGCCTCAGGGGGCGCTTCTACGGCCGCCACATGGCCTTAACAAAATGCTTTCTTAGAACCCATGTCTTAACTAAGAGCTCTATGTATTCAAAATATTGCACTAAAAATCGAATTTTCTCTTCTTACAGACGCTGATTCAGAAAGTTCTTACTTTTGTTGGGCGGGAGGTAATTTCTTTGTTTTGATTGTTTAGCTTTTTTAGTTATTTGTTTGTTTATGTAAAATAGTAAATAGCAGTTTTCTCATAAAAAAATCTGCAAAGGAGAGTGTTTGACCTACCTCCACAGTCCTAAAACTGTTATTCAATGCTTTTCTCCTTTCCCTATTTATTAATACAACATAGTAAGAAAAAAGACCCTTTGAAAATCCTTATATTCACCAATTTCTTTTCTTATTAATCTGTGTAGCTGCATTCATCAGAAGGAAACTCATGTCTAAATAATCAGGATTCTCTTCAAATTGAAGTTGAGACTAAAATCTTTAGATAATCTAAATATCATAAATACACGTTCATAAAGTACAAAAGGCTTCAGTAGCTACACTGACTTTTACTAACTTGTCCTTCAGGTTTCCATACAAATTCAGTCAACACATCCAAATTGTAGCCCTCCTTATTGTAATTTGCCATAATTACTGTGAATAGCAGTTTCAACAGACACAGAAGTCAATTAGTTGAATTTATCAACTTGGTGATCTTGGGAGCTGCAATTTTCTTTTTCTTTTCTTTTCTGTCCCAGTCAAGCTTTAAGCTTTTTTTACTTGGATGTTTACAGAAGCAGTTTCATTTGTATTAGTCTGTTTGGCTGAAACAGTAAGAGCTGAGAAAATGATGCTTCTCCATTTGCTAAAGAGAGGTGAAAAATAAACCTTGCAACAACGACAATTTTTATTAATGATTCACATAAAGATCTGCATCATTAGATCAAAAAGTACAGCTGGCTTCATCTTACTGAAGAAATAGCAGGAAAATGGCTAGTAAGGTTATTTTAGATACAGTACATTGAAACAAAAAATATCCTATTGCAAAGTCAGATAAAAAAAGTGCTTTAATTTTAAGCAATTTTCATCTGAACATCTATAGCTGAACACAATTATTGCCTTATTATGCAGTATGTTCAATGTATGCAATGAATTGATTTACTTCATGCAGAATGAATTAGGAAATGAAATTTGAGTATGGGAGGAAAAGATCTTACTCCAAATAAACATTTATTCAGGTACTTCTTTGCAAACCCAGAGATATCTGGGGTGGGTGTTTGTTTTTGGTTGGTTGGTTGGTTGTTTTTGGGTTTTTTTTATTCTTTGTAGTTTAATAAGTGAGACACTAAAAATAATCTTGCCAAAAAGAGGTGGAAAAAACAAGGAGGAATTTTATAAAATCTATTGCCAAAACTGATTCAATGGTATAATACCCTCTTGTTCAGTTTCTAAAGGAGTAATTTCTGTGGCTCTTGTCATCTTGTCTTTCAATATAGTGCATATTTTAAGGAAATACTCTAGTCTAAAGGTAAACCCAAAAACTAGGAAGGAGCTCTGTATATAAGAAGTCATTTTTTTTTCATTAATACAGCTTAATTTAAAACCCAAAAAAGGAGGATAAAACACGAGTGACTTCAAAATGTGATGCTTGTATGTAAACAGTTTACTATTCAAATACATTGGTCCAACTGATGCCTCCTTGAGTTAAATATGGACAGAACTTACATAATTAAAGCATTTTTCTGGTCTGTTTCTAAATCTATGTATCTCTTACATTTATAGTTATATGTCAGTTCCCAAGGTCTGCTAATAATAAGAGCATAAGGAAAAAGAAATAGCAAAAAACCCCTACCCACAACACCCCTCTTCCATAATTTAGTTTAAAAATCCCGGTAAGCCTTGTACTAATTTTGAATCTATTTTTCAGATGTGAGATGGATTTACCAAGCACAGAATTTCTAAGTGATCAGTAGTATATTATGTTCTGAAAATGAATCTTTCTGCAGATTAATACACAGTTTCTAAGAGGGTAGCTTTAATTTAGTTAAAATCCAAAATTCAGAGCACAAAACACAAAGCTTGCACTGAATCTGTACTCACTATGGGACTGAACTAAAATTCATGATAAAATGAAAGCAATTTTACAGGCAGTGAGTCATTAAGTTATTTTAATTTTTACCCTCTAGTGTAGTAGAAAAACATCTGAAGCAGATGGATTTTGCAGGTAGTAAAACAGTTTAAAAGAACAAGGCAATTTAGGCATAAATGCTTTTGAGGGAGAAAAATAAGAAAACAGGGTAAAATTACTTGGAAGACCAGAGAGGGAAGAGAAATGAAGCAAACAAAATTGCTAGATTTCAAATACTGACAGCAGCGTACCAATGAAGAAATACATTGAATTATTAAAATGTAGTACCAGCCAAGAAAGGCAAATGTTTTGGGGGGGTGTCTCTCATGAAAACTTATTTTGTTTTCTTTTCTCCTATTCTCAGTTGAAGGAATGTTGAGTTGGCATTGAGATGCTTTTTGCAAACTTCTGCAAGCAATTACGTTGTGTGTATCAAAAGCTGATAAAATCTTTTCACTTCTTTCTAATGAACACATTTCTCTTGTGGGTTTTTGTTTATGGAATTAAATTGAAATATTTTATTCCCTGGTGCTCCCTTTTTCTGTCTTGAATAATGCAGTAAATTCTCACACATTCTGCAGTTCCCCAAAACAAGGTTAAATACACAATCCTTCAGTTATGTTTTTTAGCAAATTGAAAGGGAGATGTCAGATGAATGAAGCTCCATGGTCATGCAGAGGGAAACCTCCTGGTGATGCTTTCATTAGTCTGTCTGTTGTAAAGTCTGAATGGCTTTGGAGCTTTGGCTGTTTTCATATTTTTTAGGCATTTCCTTCTCTTCCTGATTTTACCCAGCTGCTGCTATAAGGTAATGCCCTTCCATGATACAGTTCACAGCTCCAACACTCATTTGCTATTCTTCAACCACTACATGAGACTTTTGGGGAATAGCATCAGTCTGAAACTTCTTTTCAAAAACTTAAGACCTATGACTTAACCTGCTCCTTTATATTTTGATTTTCCCCCACCCTGCAAATAAAGAGCATGATTGCATGAGAAGGCAGCCAAAGTCCAGTTGTCTGGGGGAGATCAGGAAGATACTGCCTGGAAGACATAGCTTCAAAAAGACTACTTTAGGCTTCACACTGCTTCTCTTCCTAAAATACAAAACCAAAAACCAGAAAAGCAGCATGAAAAGGATCTTATACGAGTTTGTATAAGATCTGTGTATTTACAGATATGACTAAAAGGCTGCCTTATGAGGTTTCTCAGAGAAGCTGTGGATGCCCCACCCCTGGCAGTGTTCAAGGCCAGACTGGCTGGGATTTGAGTAATCTGATCTAGTGGAAGGTGTCCTTGCTCATGGCAGGGGGGTTGGAATTAGATGATCTTTGACATCCCTTCTAACCCAGGAGATTCTATAGCCTATTTCATTTAATCATATCAGATCTTCTGTGGTTTGAATTTGTTATTATTTCTATGCCATAATAAAGTCACATTTCAAAATATAAAGACATTCCAATACTTCAAATAACCAACACATTTTTTCTGAATTTCTGTATGTTTTCAAAAAATTTGTATCAAATCCATCAAACCCACACTTAGTATCCTTAGACATTTTCCTTCTTTTATAAAAATTAAAATAAAATGTGAACATTAGGTCAATACTAAGAAATATACAATGGTCAATGAAGTGCATTGCTTAGAACATGTCTTGGCTATTTTTGTGTGTTACTGTTTGGAAGTAAGGACTTTGATAAATTTATGGCAGCGTTTTACTTGATCCATCTTCAACTAGATTAAAAATTACTATTTGTGAGCCAGTTTATGCAACCCTCCTTTTTATTCTCCAGATAAAGAACCACATAGTATTCTTAACTCAAGAGAAGGCCTTTCTCTGCAGGACATGGATTCTGGAGTGTTCTCTATACTAACTACGATAATAGCAGCAAAGAAAAGAATGGACATACATTTTTAAATTTCTACATGAACATAAAAGCTTTGCTGCCATAATTGCAGTATTAATACTTTGTATTTGAGTAAGGGATTCCACAGGTAAAATAAGCCCTAAATAAAAACATAAATGAGTAAAAATGGCTAGGATATATAGACAGGCAAAGTTAAAGTTCTAGTGATTTGAAACCAATGTTAACTGACCCAACACAAAATTATTTTTTTATTAATTTGGTGTGAAGAAGTCTTTCATTTAATAGTCTTTAAAGCACTGAAAATTTATTTAGGCAATTCTTTACTACTGGAGTTATCTGTCTTAAGATTGACTAAGAGGGTCTGCCCTTAAAACAAGTAATCATTGGCAAAAAGACTTTTTTTTTTTCTATTCAAAACACAATTTCTTGTCATTCCTTTTGGGAGCAAGAAAGAGACAAAATTAGACTTAAAAACAGTTACAACCTTAATATCTCTCTATTATATATATATCCAATCTAAAATTATATAAATAGTTCGATAATTCATTTATATAGGATTTTACTTTGGCCAGGGAAAAGGGCAAAATGCTGCAGTGTCAAATCTGCGTGTCAGACTATTGTATAATATGGATGGCTCTTTTTTCTGTAAGGCAAAACCACTTCGCTATCAAAAGGTTATATTCCAAATTATTATATGAGGAAATGTGATTACTTTTGTCATAATTCTTTCCTTTTACAGGAAAAAAACCCAATCCTTTGTCTTCTTGCATGATATTTTCTAAAAACTCTCTACAACTTTGGGATAGGTGTCATCTTGCAAAGATGATGAAAAGAGAAAGAAGGAATTGAGAGCTTTAGAAATCTTCAATACATCTGTTGCCATTTCCTGTCTGATTTGATGCTGCCTCTTAAGATTTGGATAAACACACCCCTTGGATTCATTCCCACTGAGACAATTTAAGAAAAAAAGAATGTGTTGTCAGATAAGGATATCAATGCAGAATTTAATTAAGCCATAAATTACTGCTACAGTTTGTGAATTTAACCTCAGTTTCCTTTTTCCCTCAGATATCAAAGATATTGTATCTCTTTTTTTAATGACAAAATGATGACATTTGATTGATTTTTTTCATTGTGACTTATTGAGTATATAAAAAGGGAATTAGCAGCTGTATTCAGGGTCAGTTCTACTTTGGAAGGACACATTTGTCAGAGTACATCTCTGCTGCTTGACAGTGTGTGGGTTGGACTATTAGCACAATGAAAAATAAGGTGTATTTGAGTCTAACCTCCAGCTCTCTGTTAAAAGGGGAGAAAAGAAAACATCAGTTGAGCAATAGAAGAGTAGAGAAGAAAGTATGAAAGATGAACTGTAGGCATTTCAGAAACAGATGGGAAATTATTTTAGCTACTGAAATCACTGGGAAGTTACAGAAGAGAAGGATGTTTAGATGGATGGAACATTAAATGTGTCAACACCAAGGATTCTGTTTTCCTTGGTTTGATGTTTTTTTAATTTGTTAGGTTCTTTTGTTTGTTCCTTCAGGTTTGGGGCTTTCTGGTTCATTTTTGGGGTTTTTTTATTTGGTTTGGTTTGTTTTGTTTTGTTAGTTGGTTGGTAGTGGTGGCTTTTTTTGTTTGATTTTCTTTTTTTAATGAGTGACCATTTTTAATTATCTGGAAAACACCTGAATCATTCCATCTGCATTTTAGAGTAAGTTCAGTACAGAAGTCAGGAGAACAGTAATAAGGAGCAGAACAGTAATAAGCAAGAGGCAATGGAATCAGGAAACAGCAGCTCAGGAAATTATAGGAGATATAGGTCCAAAATTTTGTATTTACTGGCTTGAAGTGGTTTAGGAAGAGACTGAGAGGAAACAGCCCCTCATGGCTAAAAGGTAGTGGGTGCCTGGATACCTTTTCAAGCATCTTGTTGAAATACAAACTCTGAATGCAGATAAGAAAAAGAAAATGGGAACTGGCAATAACGTAAGTAATGAAGTGAAGGGTAAGCCCATGGTCATAGAACTGGTTTGGGTTAAAAGGGACTTTACAGATTATCTGGTTCCAAGTCCTCATTCCCAAAAATTTGCTCAAAATCCCATCCAATCTAATCTTGAACATTTCCAGGAACGGGGCTTCTATGACATCTCTCTTCCAGTGCCTCACCACCCTCACAGTAATGACAATCCTGTCATGCCTTATTTGCTTCCATCAGTAAATGATCAGGGTTGTGTATGTCCTGAGAGGCTGCTCAAGTCTTGTCTCTCCTTTGAAGATCACTAAATTAAACATGAACAGGCTACTCTAGGAAATGATGCATGTGACCAAAAGGCTTCTTTTTTCTTTTCAGAAGGAAGATGGGCAAAGGGCTTGTCTCTACACAGGGCTTCTCTCTGGATCTCTCTACACTCTTTACACTTTTTTCAGACTTGTGTAAAGTTGTGATACTCATCAGTGAGGTCTTCTACAGTTGGCTGGCGTTGTCTTAGGCTTTGGCTTATCTACATGGCTTGGACACTGACACCTCTGCTCTGGTCAGTAGAAGTGAGGAGAACAAGGAGTTCAGTGCGAGTTTCTTGTGCATTCATCCCTGGAAGTTTTCAAGCCTAGGCTGGACAGGGCTTTGAGCCACCAGGTCTAGGAGAAGGTATTCCTGCCCACTGCAGAGGGGTTAGAACTCGATCATCTTTATGGTCCATTTCAACCCAAAGAATTCCATATATCTGTGGTGGGGATCTAACTCAAGTTCTAAATACAGCATTATGCTGCATTGAATAAATCCAAAGAGGAAAAAGCCACCTTCTTCCTGAGGTTATTTTTTAAAGGAAAAATTAAAACACAACTCTTACAAAAATTCCAGAATACAATTTCAGATTGTTTTTCCTAAAAGTGACAACACACAGATCTCTGAATTAATATAATAATATATATTTCCAGATATAAGCAAGTATTGTGGTGAATCCATAGTTTGGTTTTAATCAATGCACAACTTAAAAATAGTCCGTAGAGAAACATTTAAAACTTGCAGACCATCTCTCTGCAGATCAAGACAGATGATGTTTAAAAGTACCTGGTAGGTGCCTTGACTTTTGGATAACAAAAATCACTTGAGTAGCTGTACATTCCATTACTGTGTGCAGCTGTTATGATCGCAGTGAGCTCTCTGGTCACTCACTTTAAATTAGTGTCGTCAATAAAAGAATTAAGTCATAAGTGTCAAGTAAGAGCAGTCTAAAATCTGGAGACAGTAGTTAGTACCTACCTTTCCATTCAGCTTTCTTTCACCCAGTAGTGCGAACTAAACTGAATCCTGTTCATTCCATTCTCAAGCTAAATGCACAGCTGTTACTATTTTAAATTATTAAGTAGGAAATAATGAAAGAGGTAAAAAGAATTGGGGTTGATTCCGTTGCATGTTGAAAGACCCATAGTAGCAAATAATAAAATAGCAAAAAGTTTTGGGTCTGATTCCATTGCAGATTGACACAGCTCTGAGCTACCTTGGCAGCACAAAGAGGTCTGTAATGATTTTAGCTAAAGAGCACTGAGCTCATTAAATCGCAGTTTTATTGGGATGGCAATGCGCTCACACAGGAGTGCTGGATTATTACATGTCTGAAAGTATTTTAAGAAGTGTGCCTTGATTCACTTATCTCTTTTTGACTGCTTTTCCCACAGCATTCTCCTAGAGAAAGAGGCTATTCATGGCTTGAACAGGTGCACTATTTGTTGGGTTAAAAACTGTCTGGATGGCCAGGCCCAAAATGTGGTGGTGAATGGAGCTAAATCCTGTTGGTGGCTGGTCACTGGTGGTCTTCCCCAAGGCTCAGTATTTGGGGTTTTATAATGTTATCAACTATCTCAAGGAAAGAATTGAGTGACTTCTCAGTCAGTTTGCAGAGAACAGCAAGTTAGATAGGAATGTTGATGGGTTGGAGAAAAGGAGGGCTCTACAGAGGGATCTGGACAGGCTGGATCAATGGGTGGAGGCCAATTGTCTGAGGTTCAACAAAGCCAAGTGCTGGGTCCTGCACTTGGGTCAGGACAACAACCTGCCTACAACCCCAGGCAGTGCTACAGGCTGGGGCAGAGTGGCTGGAAAACTGCCATGGGGAAAAGGGCCTGGAGGAGTTGGTCAACAGCAGCTGAACATGAGCCCAGGTGGCCAACAAGGCCAATGGCACCTGGCCTGTATCAGCATTAGTGTGGCAGCAGGACCAGGACAGTGATTGTCCCCCTGTGCTGGGCACCAGTGAGGCCACAGCTTGAGTCCTGTGTCCAGTCTTGGGCCCCTCACTGCAACAAAGACATTGAGCGGCTGGAGTGCATCCAGAGCAGGAAACAGAGCTGAGGAAGGGTGTGGAGCAGAAGTCTGATGAGGAGAAGCTGAGGGCTTGGGGAGGCTCATCCTGCAGAAAAGGAGGTTTGAGGGAAACTTCATGTTCTCCAGAACAATCTAAAGGGAAGTTATGGTGAGTTGGGGAATTTGTCTGTTCTCCCAAGTGAAAGGACAAGAAAAAATGCCTTCAAATTACACCAGGGGATTTAGATTGCATATTAAGAAAAAATTATTCACAAGAATGTTTATCAAGCACTGGAACAGCAGCCCCAGGAAAATGGTTAGGTTGCCATTCCTGAATGTATTTAAAAGGTGATTCTTCAGTACATGGTTTAGTGGTAGACTTCACAGTGCTGGGTTAACACTTGGACTCAGTGATCTCAAAGAAATTTTCCAACCTAAATTATTCTATGATTCTATGACTGACTCATCTTTACTGACAGAACAACCTATTGGCTCTACTTACAGGTACCCAAAAAGCCAAAACTCCTTGTAACTTCAGAATCAGGAATTGCAAGGGTTCTCCTGCCCTGGAGCTGTATTTCATTTTCTTTCTCTATATAATGAGATGGGGTCTATATATTTATACAAATTAAGGCATTATCTCAACCATTGTTTCTTTGGGATAGAAAAAAACAGAAAACAAAACAAACACATCCAATTAGAATACTTTGAAATGGTTTGTGTTTAAAATCATATATTTTTAAATCTGTTGACATTTTAAATCTATATGACAGGCCATAGACTTGGCCTGAAGAGCTTATTATAATCATGTTATGAATATATCTCTATACTGGCATCTGAACTTTTCACTGTTCTATGTTTTTATTCTCAACTTTCCTTTGAAGTATGCAAGTAATAAGACCATACTTTACAGAGAGACACAGGCAGAGATCGTCAAGAGGTCTTGGGGTATGTTAATTAGTTCCCAAGTGGGTTATCATCCTCATTTTTTCTTTGGAATAAATACAATAAATCCCTTTTTATTTATGGTACAAGGTAACCACATCTATGATTCTTACAATCAAGGGATGTCCTCACTTACTGAACCTGTTGCTAATAATAATAATAACAATAACAATAACAATAACAATAACAATAATAATAATAATAATAATAATAATAACAACAGATATAAATATATGCCAGGGAGACAAACATCCAGTCTTCACAGAATGGGTGTGGACTGTGGTTTGAAGACTGCACTGATCCAGCAGTGTGATACATTGAAAATACACATGAAAATAGCACTGTCCAGCCTCCTTCCACAGGATGCAGAAAGAAATACAATGCAAAGCAAAGCTACTTGATTGATTAGACACATTTTTGAAATATTTTTCAGAAGAGGTGAATATTTAGGTTAGCACTAGAGGTCAAAAGATTATACCTATGAGTATGTTTCAAATCTTCTGTAACTCTTGGTGTTTCAGGCCACATGCTAAAAGCCAGTAAAGAGCATTCTCCTAAATTGCTTCTGGACGAGATGTGAAATGTCATTTATGCATCAACCAGTTCTGTATCATTAAAACAGAGGGCTTCCTCTGTATTTCTTATTTCCTAGAGGCCTGAAGCCACTGGTTATTATTTTACACGAAAAATTGAAGGAATTAAAGATCTTTTAACAAATGCTCTGTCTGTCGCTGTAAGGAGCTGGGTTTGTGAGAACTTCATCCCTTTATCTCTCTGAATGCATCACCTGCTGGATCAGAATGCAAACTGGGACACCATCAAGGAAAAAGATTTCAGTTCATGAGTTCATGATACACAGGGACTCATAGACTAATGAGCGTGCTAATGAGTGAAATGTTAGCCTCTATTGAGCTTTAGTTTTACTGTGGTTAAATCTGAAAAGAGAACTAATAATCAGTGAATGTCATCCCAAATAGTTAATACTGAATAGCATTTTAAAAATCCAGGAAAAAAACGTGAAAGGTGGGGTATTTAAAACAAAAAAAATCTTAGCAGCAAAAAGATGAAAGAATAAGAAAAACACATAAAGGATTTTACTGATAGCTTCTTTAGTGGTGATAAAAATATTCAGTAAGATGAAACAGCTTTGAAAAGCTACTAAAAATGGCATGTTTAAAAAATCCAGCACAAAAACTTCAAACATAGCTCACTGAAAGCTGTATTCTCACAAATGTTGTCATCCATTGTTAAGGTGCAGTATCTGTTAGGAGTCGAAAAGACAAAACTGTTCTAGAAAATGACAGGTACAAGATCCATACATGGACACATGCCATCAGTAATATCTTGTACTTCTGATCTTTCTCTCTTGTTTTTTAGATAAAGATTTTTAAAATAACTCTTCTGAGGTTCTTGCTTATATAATTATTCATTATTCTAATTAAATTAAATTAAAGCCTTAATTAAAGCCTGTAGTATTTAAAATGAAAATAAATTGCAGATACTGATTTTAATGTATCTTAGGGTAAAGTTCCATAAAAAAGTACTTGGATGTTCCTGCTTTGGGAGAGTTTTTTGCTCATGTAGTAGGCAGGGTTGTCAGCAATCAAGTTTTGTTTCAAGACAGTACTTCACATTTCGATACCAACCATCTTTTTAGGGGTTCTAAAGACCTTGTATGTTGGTTAGTTAGCAACAGAAGAAACACGTGGGTCACAGAGCAGCAGTGGTTTCACCAGGCAGGACCGACCAAAAAGCCCTGTCCTTCTTTATTTACCTATTTTTATAGGGTTCTAAGGACAGTCAAAGATTGGTGAAAGGGGTCAACACCTCTGAAGGTTTACAGGACAAAGACATGGTCAATCATCTTTCTCCACCCCAGGGAAAGGAATGAAAAACAATTCCACAAGTGCAAAACAATCCCGGCTGGTTAAGGAAAACAAGGACCATGTTTACAGAACAAGCATGGGAAACTACAGCTACAGTGTTACAACTTATGGGGCCCTGTAAAACCAGGGCGACACTTGTACACAAATGAAGTCAGCTGAACACACTGGTAAGATTACAAACTTTTATATGGAAGCAGCAAGGTGGGCCGGCAGAGCCCAGAAGATCCCTGAGTAGCGAACGGGATGTATCAGAAACTCCTCGGCTGTAGCGGGAGCCATGGGGAGGCCAGGCCGGCTGTCGGCTGCCAGCAGAGCAGGAAGCCCTGAGGCAGCAGCAGCAGCAAAGAGCGGGGCTGGGCAGGGAATCAATCGCTCCCCTGGGTGGATCAGCAGCGATAGCCGATCCTGGGGTTGGGGTATGCAGAGAGGGACAGCCCTTGGCAGTGGACGGGGTGTTTCTGGTGCCAGGTCTCGGAGCGGCACGCACTGGCTTTGGGCTCCCAAGCAGCAGAGAAGCAAGCCAGGAAGCCCGTTCACAGTGCCTGTTAAAAATNAAAGTTATTATATTTCTATAACAAAAGCTACTTTCACAAACAAAGCACTCATTATTTGCGAAAAGCCAACATTGTAATATGCATTTGTAACAGTGCCGAAGGAGAAGAAACAAAAAGAAAACAGTCAAAACCTACAAGACAACAGTATCTCTGGCCAGAGACACCACGTTGCACGGCTGAGGAGCCGAATCTCCCGCCTGGAAGGACGCAACCATCCCTCGCACCCCAGCTCTCGCAGGGGATCCAGGGCTGGCTCTCACCCAGCACGTTGCTCCTGGGGCTGGGGCCGGGGCAGCGAACCCCCAAGACACAAAACAAAATAACCAAAAATTGTATGGCATTAAAAACAAAACAAAACAAAAACAGAAACGCCACCACCCACCCCCACCCAAAAACAAGCAAAAAACAACCAAACAAAGAAAAAAAAAACAAAGAAAAAAACAAACAACCCTCTCCCCCAAAACAAAACAAAAACCACCCCATGCCCAAGACAAATAGTAAGGGCAAATTGCCAGTGTGCAGGAAAAAATTGTCTGTTTCTGATGGCATCACTCTCTGCAGAGCCGTTTGTATGCATTTTGACTGAGGTCAGAATGTAATTTGAAATCTATTTATTATGTATTTTGAATATAAAGTTATTCTCCATACCCAGATTCAGATAAGTATTAAGCACACTTAGAGTACTCCACTAAAAACTCTTACAGCATCACTGTTAGGGACTGTTATTTGCTATGAAACAATTAAAATTCTAGGCTGTTCCTTGTGTATTAGGGCTATAAACAATATTTACCTTTAATGCTCAGTAAAAAGTTAAATTACATTTTACAAACAAAGGCATGAACATTGTGTGAGGCTTTGCTGTGTTAATTATAGCCCATACCTTGTCAGTCTCATCTGCAACTGAGACTAATTGTCTGCCATATAAAGAGACATGCCTATTGATTTTGCAAAGGCTGAAACAGACTAAACTGTACTCTCTTTCTATGGGTATAAAAAGCATTGCCTGCCTGTATTGATTGCTTACCCCACAGAGCAATAGCAAATTGCCGTTGTGGAAACATAACGACGCTGAACATTTGTTGTGCAGATGATAAGGTAATGTTTAAATGCTGTGTGTCCTGTTCTTTGTAGATTTACTAGCAACATCCTTAATCATTCCTCTTCAAAATACCATGAATTCTGGGGCAGACCTAATGATGTAACATCGTTTATAGACCATAGGATTTTATAAATTCAGAATGAATTAAATGAGCTATTTTTTTCATCATTAAGTAGATTGGATAACAATTTTGCATAATATTTTGCAAGACTTGGGTAGGAGTGGAATAAATTACCTACAGCAAGATTCTTTCATCTTTTTTATATGTAGTACTTACTTGGCATATAGTCTACAAAAAGCAAAATACTTACTTGAGGAACTATTAATTGCATACTATGAAAAAGACAGACTGAATCTGCTCCTAGCATCCTTCAAAGAGAAAGTTTTGTAACATTTTTGTACTTCACTTACCTGACATTGGTATAATAGTCTGATTAAATGAGGTTTGAAAACATGGATAAGTGGCATGAATTTTATTTAGCGGGGTGTTAATTCTTAATATTGGAGTTATGCAAATTCATTTTTACTGAACATCCAATTAAGGTAAGAACTATGCATTTTCTAAGGCAGAATCACAGAATGGTCTGGGTTGGAAGGGATCTGTGAACAGGGTCATCTCGAGAAGGTTGCAAAGGATCACATCCAGGCAGGTTTGGAATATCTCCAGTGAGGGAGACTCCACAACCTCACTGGATAATTTGTTTCCAGTGCTCTGTCACACTCAGAGTAAAGAAGTTTTCCTTGTAATCAGATGGAAGTGTTAGTGTCACAGTGCCCATTGCCCCTTGTCTTGATGCCAGGCACCATTGAAGAATCTGGTTCCTTTTGACACCAACCTTTAAGATATTTGTACGCACTGATAAGAACCCCTCCCAGATGTCTCTTCTCTAGGCTAAACAGGCCCAGCTCCTGCAGTCTGTCCTCATAAGAGAAGTGCTCCAGACCCCTCATCTTCTTCATGGCTTCCACTCAATGCTCTCCAGCACCTTCTTGTCTTTTTTGTCCCAAGGAGTCTCGAATGGGATGTAGCAGTCCAGATGTGCCTCACCAGGGCTAGGTAACGTCTCACCTTTTGGAGCAGAAACTGTTCCCAAAGAGTTATTGGATGCTGCTATGACATCAACCACTTTATATTTAAGTTCTGTCTAGTTCAGAACATCACATTCACTTGTCTTATCATAATTCTATTTTTCATTGCAACAGTTTTGCTTGCGTGTTACTTCTACTTACCAAGCCCTACTTTTATTGTCTTGATGTATCACATATAGGAACAGAGATTGCTGAAGAGAGCAGGAAACAGGCACACAGGCAGCTCAGCAGGGAAATAGAAATATGATATTTTCTGGAGAAAAACAGGGACTGTGTAAAGTTTTCAACCACATAGAAATTAATTGAGATGATGGTTTGAAAACAAGCTTGAAAAAAATACATCTGTTTGTGAGTATATAGAAGGTACAGTTGTATTTCTTTATAATGTCTTTTATATTATAAAAAATCTTCCATTAAAAAAATTGGTTCACATGTTTAGGTCAAAGCTGATTGTCCAATAAAACTGACTTCACAGGTGAAAGGCATTTTGGGACCTAGTTAGACTCATTTCAAAGCATTAATTAGACTAATATGCCAACTGAACTTTGAAGACTGAATGAAGCTTGATTCATTTTGGAAAATCAACAGGGTTCTACATCAGGATGAGGAGTAAATATAGCTTAGACAAGTTTCCCTGGCACAACAGAATTATTGCCAAATATGGTTCTTCCTTTCATTACCTTGGAATTCTGTGACTGAAAGACGGAGATGCAGACATGGCAGCTGGTGAGAGGGGTGATAGGACATGTGGATGCAGCTTCAGCAGAATGTCCCACAGCATCACCAGCAGGGCTCTGTTCTGCACTGGTGCAGGCTCACCTTGAGTCCTGGGGGCAGTTTTGAGCACCACAATATAAAAAAGACATTAAGCTTTCAAAGGAGTATGATGGAGGATCTGGAGGGGAAGCTGTCTGAGGAGCAGCTGAGGTCACTTGGTCTGTTCAGCCTGGAGAAGAGGAAACTGAGGACAAGGCTCATCTCTGTTTGCAATTTCCTCATGGGCAGAGAAGGGACAGAACCCATCTCTGCTCTCTAGTGACCACTGGCAGGGCCTGGGGGAACAGCCAGAAATTGTGTCAGGGGAGGTTTAGGCTGGATATCAGGAAAAGGTTCTTCCCCCAGAGGGTGGCTGGGCACTGGAACAGGCTCCCCAGGGAAATGATCACAGCACCAAACCTGACAGAGTTCAAGAAGCATTTGAGCAATGCTCTTGGGCACATGGTGGGATTGTTGGGGAGTCCTGCACAGGGCCAGGAGTTGGTCTTGATGATCCTTATGGGTCCCTTCCAATTCAGGATATTTTACGTGTCTTCAGAGTCACCCCAGAGCTCCTATGTTAGTGGAGAATAGCATGGTTTGATACTACTTACAGAACTTCATGTCAAAAATGTGCCTGTGAATCACAGTAAATAAATCCCATCTCTTTAAGGGATGTAGTAAAGGCATTGCTTGATTTGTGTTTTATAAGAAAATAAATCTATTTTGCAAATGATATATAAGGTCAGATATATCCACGGGAGAAAGGGGACCAACTTAAGGGAAGGAGTTGGAGTGGTAGTTAGAAATACATCACTCTGTGTGTAGCATGTTTGCATATGTAGAAACCAGCCTTGGAAAGTCTGCATGCAGAGAGGAAACTTTAGCATTGTTTTCCTCTTTAGATTAAGCTAAGCTATCTTTTCAATTTACTCTTTAAGATACACAATTACTCATGGAGTAGCTGGAAAAGGTGGGATGATGAAGAACTGATTTTATTTCACACAGTTCTCACCAACATCTTGTTTGTTTTTTGACTGAATTCCAGTAGTGTTGGAAGTCTGAATTATCTACAGCGTATTTTCTTATTTCTTGAATATAGCTTCTGCTTAGTTCTTCATTGCATCTAGTGCTATCAAAGAGGCTGGGGAGGCAAAAATTTTTACAGTGTTTGTAAAATAGTCCTTTTGCTCCTCTAAAATTTACACCAATTTGTGCAGCAACTAACTGCTATAAAATTTTGGGTGCTGCGTAGGAGTGGAAAATTGTATCACCTTAACACAAGAACTGAAGTAGAAAGTATACTTGCATCTAATATTGGCAAGCTCTTGCTATTTATTATTTTGATGTTGTCTTAGGAAATTAAAAAATGAAACATTAGAATTTATAAAGTAAGCTTACCTGTGAAGTATTTATGACTCATAAGTAAAAGCTTTCACATGTTTTCCAGTTGTATTTCTATTTCTAAAATACTGGATTGTTCAAGTTTCAGCTGTTTGTGTTAAATTGCATATGTTGAAAAAGTTTTTTATCTTTCCGAGCATTACTATACAAATTCTTACTATAAAGTATGGGGACATGTAAAATTATGAGGACAAGAGGCTTATTCTCATCTTTTTGTTGTTAATTTTTACAGGGGAGTGTTGCTTGATATTCAAGAAGCTCAGGATATATAAACTGACAATTTAAACTGACAGCAACTAAAAATTTCATGAATTATAAAACCTAAAAATTCATATTTTCTAACTATATATTAAAGAAAGTGTCAAATACATTGTTCTGATTTAAATAAGTAAACTCTTCTCAAGTGCAATTTCTTTTTAAGTTACGTTAGAAATAAATTCTCCTGAGAGTCATGAAAGAGTAATTACTACATATGTTTTTATCCTGTCATAACATTCTGAAATGAAAATGCATTTTACTGTCTAGCTTGATGAAGTTTTTGATGTCTTCATTCTCTGATGAAGGGCTACATTCTTATATTTTATTCACATTGATTAGTACCTGCTCTGCTAGTGAAAATCTTAATTTCAAATGAAACATCTTATTGAATAAATTACTAAGCAACATAAGAAAGATATTACAGTGTTGGTGACAGTAAAAGTTGTTAAAAAGATATGTTACCTTTTTTTGCCAAAATCTAGTTTTGTTTTAAATGTTTTCAGCATTATTTTATATGTAGACATGCAAGGTATGTCTCAGAATCATAGTATCATAAAATTATATAGTTTGAAAAAGAGTCTTAAGATCACCAATTCCAACTGTAAACTGAAGTCCACCACTAAACCATGTCCCCAGCAGTCACATCCATAAGTGTTTTAAATGCAGGGATGTTGACTCTACCATCTTAATCTAAAAAAATTCATTTATTTGAAATTAAAATTATCCATAATATAAAATTGCCTTCGGAGTTAAGTACAACTCTTGGCATAGGGAGAAGCCATACTGGTATAGGGAGAGGCCATTCAATATTTTTTATTATTCGACTCCATTTTTCAGCCCTTACATTTAGCCAAATCATAATTCTGTAGCTGCCTTTTTCATGTCTTTAGTTTAATATTGCATTTGTTGTTGGCTGTAGCTTGAATTTTTTTAAAGATTAATTACAAAAAAAGGAAGAAAACACTAACTCTTTCCAGGAAACAGATTAGAGGGACATATGCTGCTTTGTCTCTGTTAACATTTTTCTGTCTGTTTCACTGAGAATTTTTAGTCTCAGCATTTTGAAGAAGAGACTTGTGATTTAGTTGGAAAGTGGTCAGGTGCTTTTTACTAGCTTTGCTCTGCCAAATTTTGTCTGTTGGAGGGCAATAATTTCAATGTCTGGACAGGGTATATGTTAGGAAATTAGTGGAAGTTAAGATGGATAGTGACAGACACACTGAAAGAGGCAGAAAAGCAATGAGAATTGGGAAAGGAAATATTAATACTACAAAAAAGATCTTGGAGGAGTTGATCCTGGAAGGAATAACTGCAAGGAGGTGATAAGATGGAAAAAGAGTGAGAGAAGTTCAGCGTAAAGGGAGGTACAGTTGTTTCCAGCTACCAAAACACAAAAAATACTGTCCCATTCCCCAAGAAAACCTCAGCAAACCAAAATAATAACAAAACAAACAAAAAATGAAACTAAAACAAAACCAAAAATCACCATACTAAACCAATAAAATAAAAACTAAAAAATAACCCCCCCAAAATGCCCCAAAATTAAATTCCACAGAAATGGAAATTAAGACCATAAATGCTATATGCCTGCAGCAAACACGTGCAGAACAGTCAAGATACATCTTATTTGGCAGAATTTGTCAGCTCAGAAATGTGCCACCTACTACAGATATTGTTACTTGACAGGTGGCTTGCACTGTGTAGCCAATCCCTGACAATAGTTTTTAATTATTATGTTACTTCTTATTTCTTGTTACAATTTAAAAAAATTAAATCCCAACAAAGACTAATCACAAGACTATCAATTTAAGATTGCATTAATGCATATATCTAATTTCTGAGTGTTTGTCTTAGCACAGTAACTCCAGAATTATAAAGTTGAAAGGGACCTATAAGGATCATTGATTCCAACTCCCTGCTCTTCACAGGACTGCCTAAAGCTTAATCATGTGACTAAGGGCATTGTCCAGCCATTCCTTGAACTGGACAGGAGCCTGTTCCAGTGACCAACCACCCTCTGGGTGAATGACCTTTTCCCAATGTCCAACCAGAACTTCCCCTGCTGCAGTTACGTTCCATTTCCCCATATCCTATCACTGGTCACTTCAGAAAGGAGATCAGCACCTCCCCAGTCACTGCTGCCCTGGAGAAGAGTTGTAGACTGTAAAAAAGTCACGCCTCAGCCTTCTCTTCTCCAAACTCAACCAGGCAAGAGATCTCAGCCTCCCATCACTAGTCTTGTCCTCAAAAAAATCACTTTATCCCAAAAGAAGATAGTATTGTCATGTCTAGCAATACAATGGAGAGAAATTTAGCATTTTATCTTTACATGGAATATTAGCCATTTATATTGCTGAAGTCAGGAGTAACTGTCAAATTCATGCTTGATTTGCACACATCGCCTTGAAGGAATAAATAAACTCCCATGTGAGTATTTGGTACAATATTACCTAAATGGTCAGACTAGATACTCAGAAAGTTTGGTCTCCACACTTAGTTTGCTATGGCCATTTGTAACTGCTGTTCATATCAAACGTTTGAGAAACACTCTTCTGGACTGGAGTAGTTAGACATAAACATGATTTGTTGTATGTCGCCCTGGTTTTACAGGGCCCCATAAGTTGTAACACTGTAGCTGTAGTTTCCCATGCTTGTTCTGTAAACATGGTCCTTGTTTTTCTTAACCGGCCGGGATTGTTTTGCACTTGTGGAATTGTTTTTCATTCCTTTCCCTGGGGTGGAGAAAGATGATTGACCATGTCTTTGTCCTGTAAACCTTCAGAGGTGTTGACCCTTTTCACCAATCCTTGATTGTCTTTAGAAACATATAAAAATAGGTAAATAAAGAAGGGCTGGGCTTTTGGTCGGTCCTGCCTGGAAAATCAACTGCTACTCTGAGACCCGCGTGTTTCTTCTGTTGCCAGCTGTGCAACAGTTGTACCTGCAGATTAAATATTTTTTTCAGTCTACTTTTCTCAAACTCAACCCAAGAACAGACCTGCTGGTTCTAGATGAGACTTCATCTAGCCCAGTGTCCTATGCTCAGCTGTGGCCATCAGCACACTTAGAAAAGTGTGAAAATGGATGACGTATCTGCATCTACAGTTTCTCCTCTGATACATTTTAGCACGTTCCCCAAGAGTGATATGGGATATTCTGTGGAAAAAAATAAAATATATTTGTTTAAAACACCTATTATCTTTTTTCATGGTCTTTTTTCTTCTACTAGTGGGGGCAGTGAACAGTGACCTATTATACTGCTTCCTGATTGTGTAGAAATTGATCATTTCCATCTAAATATTTTCTTTTCAACCTGAAATTATTTGGATTTTCATATTTTTGTCATGTGAAAACCAAATTCAGTTTTTCTCTAAACATGTTGCAGTTCTCAGACAGCACTTTTGAAAAGAATTGCTTCGTGGTGTTCTATGTTATTTTATAGATTCGCCTTATAACCCCACCTCTGAAGAAAATTTCAAAGTGTTGACCGAATCTGAAAGCCATGTGAGCAGCCAGAAAGAAATACAAGAGCTCTCTGTTTACAAGAATGTGAACCTGAACATGAGGATCAATGTGCCATGTTCAAAGCTAAGCAGTTCAGGTCAATACTTGGGGAGTATCAAAGCATTTTTCACTAATGTTGATGGAAGTGGCACGGAGATCAGAGACTGAGAGATACAAACACAAGAGCAGGGTTTCAGTAAATTTAATTGGAAAAACCTTGTTTATTTTAAAGGATTCAAATTTTCATCTAGAAATAAAGAATAATACCAGGTTTTGCAGTTAGTCTCAAATCAAATAGACCATATGAAGAAAGGCTGCAATTTCATCTGGAAACAAAGAGAATGGAAGAAAATGGCAACCTTTTGAACCTAATTGTTACAACATTCATAATCTTTTTTTTTTCTCTGTTTTAGTAATCTTCAGTTTAATATCTTTCATTAATATATTTCCACCTTAAATCACAGTTACCTGTAAAAATAATGAAAGGCATTGATTCAAAACAATTTTTCTTATTTTCCTCTGGCATTCAGAATGTAGCAGAACTTTTAATATTAAAAATTTGTTTCCTGTTTACACCAAAGCATCACTTTGGATAATCTTATTTTAGTGTCTTATCAGATTTTAGCTTTTTCCTTTCATTCACTTTGATTTCCTGAATTCCACTTCATGGCTTAGAAAAACAAAAGGCATATGTGAGCGTAAAATTCAAGGTATGACACTTTTTGGTTGTTCTGGCACTAAAAATACCTCTTATGATTGTCTTTCCAAGATATACAGATGTATGTGTTTATCTACCAGCACAATATTTCAGTTTCAGGGATCACTTAATCATACCAAAGCATGTTCTTTGTGTACTTTTATCTATGAAAAGTATGAATTAATGAATAGATATTTGTTCTGCATCAAGTCAACTTTATAGTGAATATTTTAAGTTTCAGAAAGCTTTCTCTACACAAAACACAGGCTTAAAAATTATTATCTGTTTTGCATAATCAGTGTTGAAACTCAGCTTTTGTTGTATTTAGTTCAAAGCTTTTCCTCTCCTTTGGTTTTTGGGGGGAAGAAGGAAGGAGTTTTTCAAATAGCACCCAATTTATTCCTTGGGAACTTAAAACTGTCCTGACGTTGAGGACTGGATCTGTTAACTTCCAAGTGAAATGGTCTTATTGGAGCTGTAGCTCATTTTATTTGCTTTCTTGAATGGAGAAAAAGAATATTCCTTTTATCTGTCTTTTAATGGAGCTATCTTTGGAGTACTCTGTTCCATTTTCAAAGGAGAGATATTGGTCGGCAGCTCTGAGACACAATTAAAAAAACCCCCAACTTCTACATCTATTGTTCTCTCTCACTTAGGGCATTATATTTATAATGAAAATCACTTGCAGTAATCCAATACAAGGTATCTCAAGGAAAAGCTCACTTTTCTTTGATGTTAATATCAGATAAAATCCCTATAAATGAGAACATTGGGATAATGTCTTGTTAGAAATAAAACATTTCGAACTTTAGGTACATTCTTAGTGGTTACGCTCATTTCAGGCTTTAGTGGAGATAGTGAATTGGATTAATAAAAGATACAGTAGTTAATGTAAAGTCAGGAGTAAAATCAATGTTATTGGAAACTATACGAATGTTTAGTATTTGCTGCAAAGATACCCTGACTTGGGAGAATTTAAGCAGCTGTCCTGGATTGTCAGAATGTTTATTAACTTGTATTTTGTTTGGAACTCTAGCATATAATGCATATATTTATTATCATAATCAATTTTAAATTGTTCCTGTAATTCATTATCTTATAATTAGCTATGAATTGACCACTACTTCTATACTGACAGTGGTAACTTTTGTGCTCCACTGGAACTATTGAACCAATTACATAAGAACAAAACAGTATACTAGTTGTAATTAAAGAAGAGGTCTTCAATCCCCATGGACAGAAATATTTATTTCTGAAAGTAGGAAAAAACATAAATATATCACACAGAATGCTACTTTAGGGATTTCTGAAAGTGTAATCCCAATGCTGAAAGAATTCCTAGGTTTCTTTGCCTACGTGGCAAACAAACAGTAGATTCATCTCTAGAATTAGCCAATTGATAGAAATAATTTAAAATCCTATATAAAAATCACACCTTTCATACTTCTGAAACATAGGTGTACAGAATGTCAAAGTGAAATTCTCCTAATCTGGTTAAAACCCATTCTATTCCATTTGAATATTCTGCTCACTGGGTGTTTCATTGTTTATGATAAATTAGACATACTTTCATAGAACACAAAAATTTATTACTTGTTCCTTGCAGTTGCGGTTTAATTAAATGGAGAAAATCAGACTAAATGTAAACATGCCTGATCTAAACTTGGTAAAGTAGTAGTGACAGTGCTATTTTTGTCTATGGTGACTTTTTCAGAAGCAGTTTGATATTGAACAAACAGTTACTAATGATACTCTGATGGATGACCTAAAGAAAGTGATGACTGCGTTATTTTTCATGAAAAAGCAGATGGATCAGGAAACAATGTGTTTCTGTTACATGTAGAAAAGGCTATAGAGTGTTTTATTTGAGGAATGTTTCATATGAAATTATAATATGATTTACAAATAAGCAGAAACTTAACTTTCTTTTTAAGCTAAAGCTTTCAGATTTTTTCAGCTCTTTTTTTAAGAATTCCAGATAAAGAACATTCATGATACTTTAGGAGAGATATAAGGGATATTTTATAACTTTTATGTAATACTTAGAGTGTGGCTTAAAAAACACTTAGCAGATGTGAAAAAGAAGGTACTATCCTGCTTCCTGTGTAGAACTAGAAAACTTTACCAGAGTAAAGTACCCTTTGAGGATAGGATGCAGAGACTTCTGTAAATAAACTGAGAAGCTGAAAATGCCAACTAGAGCAAATATGTGTACATGGAATAACTTCCTTTAAGCATATATAGTACATGGCTGACTGATCAAATTTTTTGTCAAGAACCCTTTCCTTGTGAAAATCCAAAATGGAAGAGATTTTAAGAAATATGGCAATTCTGGAAACCTGGGCTGTAGGCTTTCCTCTATTGCTTAGGTAAGTAAAAGATTTCCTAGGACTAATTAGATGCTGGATGTCCAAAGAACCAGTCTGATACTGATAGTACTGATAATACTGATGCTATGGGAAAATATTGGGTGGCATTTCAGATTTCCAATATAAGAACAGTTGTCATCCATCCTGAGTCAGTAGGTGTCATTCTACCCAAAATCAGCCCAAAGACATCATATATAACATTTGTAAAGCCACAAAACAAGCAGATTCTTATTCCATATAATCTGAAAAAGAAGCAGTGCTAGGTTTCAAGACAAAAACCTCGTCTTGTTCTTTTTTCATTGAACAGTAACATAAATTATTCTTTCTGTGACTGTTGCAAAAGGAACTTTTTTGAGAAGTCACACTCACTGTTTTTTGCCATGAGCAATGTGTATATCAACACTCAAGGAGTTTTATAGATGCACAAAATGTCGCTGCATTGCTTAGAAGTGACTACCTCAAGTCCAGAGGAAAAGGAAACATTAAGAAAGCAAGGTCATACTGCCTTTGGGCTGACAATATAGAAATAGACAAAGCATACAAGTGATCAGTTCTTTCTCCTCAGATGCCTGTGTCTAGGAAGCTTGAATTGCTACAAAAATCATTGAACTCAAAGAAGGAAAGAAGCAATGTTTGTAGTATCAAAACACAAAATTGTAGCAGTAAAATGAAATGAAAACTTATTTGCAGGATGTCATTTGTCTGGAGGGAATGAAGCACAGTGTTCACACACAGTGGTTCCTCAAAATGCAGAGCAAGGTGCTATACAGGTAAATCTCTTTTTGTAAGAAACTAAATATTTTCAGCTGGAACGAAAACACTTCAAGCAAAGAGTTTTTCCATAGATATATTCTTTCCTTACTAGCAGAATAGTATGGAATCCTCTTCTGCAAGGAAGTTAAAACCAACAGAGTAGATTGCTGTTCCATTTTCTGTGTGTGAAAACAGTCAAACCAATTCCTAGTCAGTCACAGTGGTGTTTTTTGTAGGTACCTGTTCTGGCCTCTGGAGCACAGGGAGTAAAACCATGGACTATGTTTTCTTTGCCATCTGCACAGCACCATAAGCAGAACAAATTGACTTGCCTTAGGAAAATATTTAGGAAGTATCATCAGACAAATAGGAAGTGCTGAACGTTATTATATTATCACTTTCACTTATTGTTTGGGAGAGAGAGTTGGCAATTTTTGTGAGAGAAATATTAAGTGGAAAATTATTATTTCTTTTCTGGTTTTGCTTTTTCTTTGCCATGAAAGGCAATACTAGCTGTTGAAGGTGGGGTGGTCTTGCCATCTGTCAGGCACCACAGTCCTCTGAATGTCTGGGATGGGGTATGGTTACTAGCCACAATTGCTACTGAAACCAGCTCACCCTGTTTCAGAGAAGGTCCTTTTCTTTCTTCAGCCAGCCTGAATCAATACAGTAGTTATGGACTTGGTGTGTTTTCTTTTGGAGGTGTGAGAGTGCAAGTGTGAGAGCAGCTTTTTAAAACTTTACTGCATATGCAGCAAACCTTAGGCCTAAATAGGCACTAATCTTATAGACATACTTATTTGAAAATTTGTCCTACAGCTGTAGTTTTATAATCAGTTTTAGTCCCGTCTAAATCATACAGGTGAAAAAGTATTATAAAAATTAGAGTCTTTTTTACACCTCCTGTATTTATGACCAGGGTTTAAAGGATGTATTTTTCAAAAGGTGTAAAAAAATCCATTCCTTGTGCTAATGATTCTCTTTCTTCATTCCTCTTACAGTTAAAGATAAAAAAGGGGAGACAGAGAAGAAACGAGGCATACAGCAGTCTTATATTACTAAGATGCTCTCTGCTTTTTTCTTGGCCTCAGTGCTGGAACACAGAAGGTGTTTCAAGAACAGAGAGAATTTAGACAAAACTTCCTTTACACATGGTTGCTTTGAATCTCTTTTGAAAGTTTGGTGCAGCTGTGAGGTTAATTCTATGGCAGGAGACTTTCTGATACAATCATTGATTTCTTAATTGCCTTAAAGCTGCAAAGAAAATGTGATGTTTTGTGTGCATCCCTTACCAGAATTGGAAAAGACATATGCAAGTTCTTTGACAGAAAAACCAGCCTGACCCTTTTGCAGTTAACCCTTTTGTTATTTATTCAGTCCAGGGGGACTTTGGCTTAAAAGATAGTCTCCAATCTCCTCATTCCATGCTCAGACACTCCTGGACTGGAACTTAAAAATTACTTGCTGCCTAGTTATGGTATTATTTATTTATTTGCCTTATTTATTCTCTGTGGGACAGCCTTAAAAGCCATTACAGGCAATGACCCTCTTTCTCAATAGGTGTGCCAAATTCAAATGGTTTGAATGCAAGACATTCAGAGCTCATTAGAATAAGTGTCATGCAAATATTTTAGGTTAAAAGCTACTCCTGTTATAGTTGGTAGGTATGGATTGAAAAACTGCTAAAATCTGCATCATGCTTTGTCAGTCACATGCTGTTCTTGAGTGTTTGGAATGCATGATATTGCAATATAGTGGTTCAAAACATAGTTTCAAAGCAGGTATAAAGGATTTGACTTGCTGTCATGCATTTCTTCTTTAATCTAAACCCTCAGCTTTCAGGGAGAAAAAATCAGCTGCAGCTTCTGTGTCATGTTATAAATTATATTTTGTCACGTTTTGCTCTATATTTTAATTTCCAACTGGAACAAAACAAAAATTAGTAAAAAAGCCCAAAAAACACGCAACAGGTATCTCTGCTTTAGTGTATCTTAATCTGAGGTTTAAGACAGGGAATTGTCTTTTAGTACATTTGGAACCCATGAGAGTGTTGCTGTTTCACATTCTGTTGTATGAAGGACATAGGGGAAGAATACATCTGAAAAAGATTATATAGTTTTAAAATAACTCTTATTTGGATTTTTGTGTTGTTTCCGAAATCTTAACTCATGGCACCAAATGGAACCTGAACCTCACTTCTTTTCATAAAATAAAGAATATTAGCTTCCAAATTTTAAGGGGAAGGGAGGAGGGAAGAGGGAGGCAATATTGCATATGAGGTAAATAATATGACATTTATAATTTATATGGGGAAGAAAAACTCCAAAAACTGGTTGCTTCTAATCTGTATTTATAGAAAAGTATTTGAGAATGCTATGTCTTCAAACCACTTAAGGAATCACTAGATATAAAAAAAAAAGATTTCACGAGTCCTTTTGGAACACCTTTAGGAAGAGTTTCAGTTTTTCAGAACATTATTTTTGCATGTTTTTTCACCCAAATCTTCTCAAATTCATAGTGTTTATGTCACTCCTACAAGCTATGCACCAGCTAATTTCTACACAGCTTAAAGAGGAAAGGGTGTGACAGTCTTGGTACTTTTCTAGTTTTTTTCCTTAGAAAATTTTAAATCCTAAACATTTTTATGGTCCAGTAGCTGGGTAAAGGATCCATCTTATAACTGGAAATAGAGTATGCCATGCTCTTCAAATAATTTATACCAAATTATTCAATATTTTAATTACATTACTTTAATAGATAATGCTAATATTTAACTGCTCCTAAGTCCATACATAGATTTAAAAGAGCTAACAAGAAATACACAATAATGTAATTAATAAGCTTTAATGAAAGACACACTTTTCTGAGGCATTTTCTGAGTAGAAGTACAAGCCAAATGAATTCAATGAAGTATTTCTTGATTTGTTAAATTTCCTTGGAAGGCCAGAGTTTCTAAGAATTATTTGATTTTAGATAAATCCATTTGAAAAACTTTTGTCCCCCAAAAGTCACGTTCATTTTCATTTTTTATAATATGGCCAGAAATTTGGGTAATGAAATATTAGTTGCATTTGCAAGTTCTATCTGTCTTTCTAGGTTATCAACCTGTCTTTCATTCTTGTACACTGTAATGAGAAAAAGAAAAGGCAGGAAATTAATATATTTTAGACATTATTCAAGAAGAAATTAAATATTTCCAAGCCAATGCAATTGGTTTAAGATCAGATCATATGTTTCTTCTGCAAAATAAAATGCAAGGAACAAACATGCACCCTCAACTAGAAGGTGTCAAGTAAAGCCCCTTGTCATCCTAGAAGAAAGGAAAACTTTCTCGTTTGTAACATGCATCAAGAGATGTAGTATATATGAACATTTTATTATGATTAACAGATTAAGAATTCCTTTTACTACTTTGAGTTGCTCACCATCAGCAGGATAAGTTCTTTCAGCCACTGCAGTTTCTGAGCTTGGAGTTCTAACACAGGACAGTACACTTGCTGCACCTTAGCAGCCACAACACAGTTCAAGGGTTTGTTTATTTAGTGAGAATCTCAGCTACAGCATTTATTGCCAGGTTTGTGATTTTGACAAAACTGAACAAGAAGACAACATTTGTTGGAGCTGTGGGTGCCAGAGGGAAATCAAATGAAAGTTAAT
Source organism: Drymodes brunneopygia (assembly GCA_013400955.1). Lineage (NCBI taxonomy): Eukaryota > Metazoa > Chordata > Aves > Passeriformes > Petroicidae > Drymodes > Drymodes brunneopygia. The sequence continues at coordinate 86,341 of VZTZ01009379.1, forward strand.
AAGTGATGCACACTGCTGAAAAATATGATTACAGTTTGAAGATCTGCTGTTGTTCCTGCTGCTGCAATCAAATCTCAACCTAAAGGCAGAAAAAGCTACAAAGGGCAACACTTTGGGAACACAGCTTCAGTGTTTGGTAAATGGATACATGTAAGTCAATTAGTGCCATCTATTTGCAAGACAGCACCAAAACATTTCTGAACATAAAAATTGTATTGCACTGGAAGTGTATCTATAAGAATGATTATGTTGCCCAGGCAAGAATGAATCAACCAAGTGCTGCAGCGTATGGTATAAAACACATGTATGGGGCATGTGGGCACTCACAGAGGACAGGAATATTACACACTATGTGTACATAAGTGAGGGGGTTGTTTATCAGGGGATTTTTTGTTTGCTTTTCTGCAAATGTTTCCTCTTCATGTAGATAAACATACATTCAAGTGTTTAAACTGGTGACATAAACTGAGAGGTTGGTGAATAATGTTCATTTACATCCTCTCCTTCTCAAACATAGCTTCTAAATAGATTCTGGTTTATCTTTGGGGATTATGAGAGATTAAGCCTCACCTGTTGCTTTAATAATCCCCTACCAGTGTTGTTCTTGCCTACAAGGTATCCATTTTGTTCTCTGTTTTTCAAAAGCCCATTAGTAACAAACTCAGGGTATTCTGGGAACTAGTGACAACAGCGGCATTGATAGAAAACAAGTACTTTTAAGTAGAAGATGGTATAGTTTTAGGAATATCTGGTAACAATGTTTTGTCAATTAAACAAAATATGTTATCTATCATGCTATTCTAGTCTGTCATGAATTTGCATAGCAACTCTTCAAATGTACTCACATATTTTGAACTGAAAATATATTATTGATAAGGCTCATGATAAAGAGAAGTGACTTCTACTTGTTTTCAATTTTTCATCAATAGGTTGTTAAAAGATATGTCTAAAATATGGTTATCTTCATAATTTCAAATAGTAAATGGTCACTTTAGAAAAATATATTTGCCTGCAGTAATGAAAGTGTTATAAGGAGAAAGCATTGTCTTTACTACTGTCTTGTGAAGAATTTCTACTTAAAATTGACAAAAAAAATCAATATTATGCCGTTATTAACACATTATCTTACATGTATTGTGAGGTACTTTCATTTGCAGACCATAATGGAAAGATAAATGACCTTTATCTGTCATTCCTCACAGAGGAATTTAATAATTTTTTTTGGCTTTTTAGGATTATCCAGAAGGATTTTGAAAGTGCCTTTCAACATCCTCACAGTGAAAACAATTCACAGAAAAAAGCAACACTGAACAAACATATAAACATCTCGTATTATTCTGAGGCCAAATGTCAGCTGCTTGGCCTTCTCAATGATAAGATTTTGAGTCTCAGTATGAAGTGCTAGCTTTGTTTTCTAGACAGTTTTTAATATTAGAACACTGTTTTCTTTTCAATAACATCTTACACACCACTAATTTTATGAACTTTTTCTGCTTATCCACTTTTTCTCAGTGCATTTAGCTTTGGAGGAGATTAGCAATACGGTTTTCCCTCAGAGCAAGAGCAGAGCCAACAGCAGCCAGTTTAAGACAATGTGGTCAATGCTTTGGGCCCTGTGGTTAAACTTTCTCTTAAAAGAGATGGTTTTGGACCAATTAAGGAGAAGCAGCAAGAAGCAGATTCTGCAGAGGGAGGATAGTGTTTTTCACTGTGCCATTCTTGTGCAGCAAGGCACCACTGCCCAGCTGCAAACTTATACCCTGTACACACAGCCCCTCCCTAGATCTTTCCAAGGAAAGACCATGCCTGCCCCAGTAGAACTCCTGCTGGCAGAGGTACTGGGGTGTTCCTTGATAAACTCTCTTTTTTGCTATGTGTGCAAGTCCCCATCCTTGGCAGACCAGGACTGTGAATTGATACCACAATCACTGAGCATGATCATCCACAGATCACTGGAGTCACAGGTGCTGATCTCTTATCTATCTCTTTCCCTGTCTTTCTCTTACTATCTCTCCTTTCTTAAGGTAATCACAAATCCCAGCACAGCTATACACTCCTTTTTCCAAAAATTCCAGAGTTTTTAAAGCAAAAACTATTGCTGTTGTTATATTGTTATTTAGTGTTGTTTCGCTTTAATCCACTCTGAGAGGTCCTTTAGTAAAGGCCCTACTGCTGTTTTCCTCAGAGGCTGGTCACAATATCTGGGCTGGGATTCCGAAGTGTGGGATTATCTGAGACAACACAAGGTTTTCTCTAAAAAACCTGTGAGGCCTTCCCCTCAAAGAGAACAGTTTCTCTGGGTCTTTAGGGATATCTATAGCCAAACACACTAAGTTTCTTGTTTGCTGCTTTGGAATTCTAAATACAGCACAAATTTTATTAGCTGTGTTGTATCACAGGGTGCCCAAACATATTCCTTTCCGTGGGTTTGTTCAGCCAGCAGAATGTCTCGGGTGTCACTGCCTAGCATAGATGATTATCAGCTGACCTTGAGTGAACTCATTTGTATCTCAGGCACCCAAAATGTCTGAGAAAGAAGGAAGGCTGTCTTCTATTCCAGGCATTTCACTGAGAAATTGTAGACAAACTATTGTGAAGTTATTAGTGTCTGCTGTACAGTTCTGAACCTGCACGGATGGATTCTGCAGCACTCTTGCCACTCCTTTGGCAGGAATCTCCATCTCCTCTCAGGCTGCACACAGTGACCACAGTCAGCCCCCAGCTGGTGACGTGGCTTGGCACATGTCATTGCTGTCTTCCTTTACAATGAGCTGTGAAACTGTGGTGCAGAGAGAGAGATACATCATTGCTTTGCAGAGATCTAATTGTTGCCTGTAGAGAAAACTTATTTCGCCACTGTAAATGGGTCACGGTGGTCTATGGCTTTGTTGCTGTGAGGCACCTTGTACAAGGTTAGCTATTAATCCCAAATCTTATTCAAGTCAATGGGAATCCTTCTGTTTTGGGAGCTCAGTTGTGCTCAGCTGGACTTTTTAATTGCATCTGAGATCCCAGAAAAACATTTTGCAGTTTCTCTGTACCTAAAACCACTTTTATTTTACACCTCTGCAAAAAAAAATTAGACTGTAAATTTCATAGGACATTATATTTCATATAAGGATGTGTCAGTAAACATAAATACATCACCTACATAATTCTTCAAATACATACATAATAGGTATAAAAATCAAAACAGTTCCAATCATACAGAAAATGTACAAGAATTACTTTTGTCGGTTTGAAGCAGATTTTAACTGTGCTAAGTATTTTTTCCTGGTCTTTGAATTGAATGCTTAATAGTGTCATTTTAGAGTAAACAGAAATTTTTATGCATCAAATTATTTCATTGAACCTCTTGTCAAATGACTTAGCCTGGGTTTATACAGTTTGATGTCCTCCTACTATTTTGAGTATTACAAAATTCAATGAGAGCAATTTGTTTGGATACAGGACAGATTTTTCCAACACTGCCATTGCTTCTGGAACAATTCTTATGCCTTAATCTTCTTTCAAGGTAAAGCAGGTGCAGTCTGTGAAATCATATTTGCAGGGAAAAAAAGGCATCTGCAATGCTACAATGGAATGGCCATGAAGAATTCACTTAAAAAAATTAATTTCTCTGTTACTGATGAAGCAGGTCTAATCTTTTAGGTATGAGATATACTAAGCATTATTCCTTACTTCTGCAGCTGGAGTTAATCTCTGACTTCCCCTATATGTAAAAAGTGACAAAGACTTATTGTTAACGAAAAGTTAAAATCTAATAAACTTTAGGATACACTCAAATACTATTCCATGTCACCTCTCCAGCACAGTACTTTACAAAAAATGAACATACTCTAAATGGGATTTGTGAGCAGAGTAATGGTCAATTGACAAAGTGTGATTGCACGCTGATTCTTAGATTCTCTCTCATAATCAGACATCACATAAATGCTGGATGAAAAATATGAAATTCAGCAGTTTGTAACCCAGATACTGTGTGATATAGGTATTGCCAATTTCATCTGTCATCCCTCAGACCTGGGGAGGTGGAATTTGTTGTGCAGCGCCTAATGAGCAAAATCAAAATCAGCTGTGGGAAGAAATTTGCTGGCTGGACTCAGGAGGTGCACTGGAGTGCAAGGTGGGAATGCTGTGTTTGGACTCCTCAGGCCAATGGTCAGCCAGCCAAAAACAACCTCCCTGGAGCCCAGAAGAAGTCTGCAGTGGGAAGGTGAATCCCTAATAAACATCCTTCTTTCTGTACCTGAGGACTTCTGACAGTAAATTCTACATTTTCTGCACAAACTCCCTAGGAAGGTAAATAGAGCATGTTGGTGCTCTCAGTGATTTAATGCATTTGAAAGTACCTCATCACTTGCTATAATCAGTAATACAGATAACTTGGTTGGGAGTTAAAATGTGTGTGATAATGTTCTAGCCTGAAGTATATACTAGGGTTTATTTTCTTTCTGTGTCATAGTATTTTTTCTTCCCTCACACAGTGATAAGCAATGATAAAATCCAATTATTAAGTTGGGAGCGCTATTGTAAGAAATGATAAGAGTAGCTTGTTTCTAAATGTTTTGTCCTTTTCCTAGTAAATTGAATTTTGACAGTGAAAAATTGACATTTTATGAAATTGAGTTTTGGCCAGATCTGATATGCTCACTGAATGAGATGGGAGAAATGTGTTTAATGCAATAACTATTAGCGAGCTTCTTCTCGTTTAATATTTGTCAACAAATATGAATTTAATTAGCAGGAGGATGCAAAGGACTAAATTTTTGGAGGGAACAACACATACTAAGGCTGCAGTCTAAAGTTATATTGAAAGGGATATTCAACATTTTGAATGCAAAGAAAATCCAAACATTATATGTATAGTTTAAAGGATATTTTGTCTATAATAAAATGTCATTACAATTATGGAAATGGTATTTGGGTATGCAGCTGTTAATTGTATAGTTCACCAGTCTTTTAAATTGAAGACAAATAACCTTGGTATGTAGCCTTTAGAGATAAATATTTTATTAGATATTTAAAATTAATTATTCCATCTGGGACTCAAACTTGTTGTACAGTCACTTCCATACCATAAAATGAGACAACATAAAATATAGATTAAACTAGTGGTAGGTATATAGTAAAATCTTTGACTACTATTAAAAGCTCTGGATCCGAAAAATCTGCACAGAAAATACTCTGAGATTTATCTGTGGCATTTCAGTGTCTTGCATCCAGTCACAGATGGATCATGGCAGAACCAAGACAAAACTTTTGCAGTGTAAATAAAATTAAAAAAAAGGCATTTTCCAATTTAGTGCGACAAAATATTTTACAAGTCATTTCAAGGAGAGGGAGAGATGTTTGACCACAATAATTCAATTAACTCTCATAAAGATAAATCTAGGTTCTAATGCCTGCTGGCACCTTTCCATTGTTAGTAAATGCATACTTGTACCTACAGAAAAGGCAAAAACACATCAGTGGTATTGTTTTATGTGTCACTTATAATCTAAATGCAGCAGAATGTTCAATAGAGGAGAAGCGGTAATAGATTTTGCAATAGTCAAAATCTGAGGAAGCCACTCCACAAATTTGCTACATCCTAATAATATTATTTCATTCAGTCTGTAGATTATATAATACATGTGTTTCCAAGCTTAGACACCTGTTGCAAATTTACAGACCTAAGGTAGTTTGCCCAACTACCCAAGAGAGAGAAGAGCACACCTGCTCAAACAAGTAGGAGGAATTACAAAAGCACAAACTTGACCAAGGCTTTATGAAACAACACCACCAGTTGGAAAATGCTAAAAAAAAAAAAAGAAAAAAAAGCCAGCTATGGAATTTGCAATTTATTGATGGAGGAACACATCTGCTGATTTAATATTCATAACATTTGCCAAGTAAATTATGTTCCTTTACAGAAGCTTATTTCCAAAAATGACAGGTTTACATGGCACACCCCAATGAATTTGTTGAACAGGATAGTACTGCAGAAGAGAAAAGCAGCAAGACAAGCTTAATGAACCAGAAAATATCAGCTGAAGACAACAGGATTCAGTGTTGGCTGAATTCCCACGGGATCAGGCTCTGTGTGAAGGGACAGCCACAGTGGGGAATAGGATCTCGTGTCTAATCTAGTCTCTTGTAATGGGGCTTCTGTTATCTGCTCTAATGAAAGATGTGTCTGCGCAGTGTTTTGCAGGCAGATGTGAATTTGCTCTGCCAGTTTTCTAACCTGCCTGGAAGCTGTGTGTGTGTCAGACAATGAACCTTAGCTAATGTACATTGTTTCTCATAGGGGCTTATTAGCTCAGCTTGGATGTTTTCTAGTGTATCTGCTTTGTTTCTGGTTTGGAAGCGGCTGGCTTCCAACTGGCTTCAAGCGTGGGCAGTTGCCATCACCATGTTCAACTGCATCTGTGCTTGAAATGCAGTGCAGATGTACTTTCAGAATTCCAGAGAAAGAGATAGCATTACTATGAAAAATAAAATATGATGCCTTACTAACAAACTGGAAAAAAGCCCATGAGAAGTTTCATTTGGTATGTATTACCAAAGAAGAAAAGCTTTATATGAGGATAGATTCTCAAGGAGCAAAAAACTGGAATATTTGTTTAGCTATGGAAGTCAGATGATAGACATAACAACACATCATAAAACTGTGTTTCTTGAGTGGAAAAAAGACTTTTATTTTACTGAGGTCTAGCAGGCTGGGTCTCTGGGTCTTCTGCATGAACTTGAAGGCCCAAAGATGGAGTGATATTAAACAAAAATGCTTAATTCACATTCAGAGTCCTAGATGAAAGATCATAGATTTTTCTCTACAAGATCAATTTCTATGGCAAGTGTAGAAGGTACATGTAAGGACTCAAAATTACATTTTGAAGATTTTCCTATTGTCAAAGGCCATGAGGATATGGAAATTTGCTGTACCTTACTGCTAGGGCAGCTCAGATCTCTGGGGAGGAATACACAAGACAAAGCATTAGTAAATTACTGATTTACCAACCAATTTAGGTTGTCTAATTGTTTTATTAGCTTAGCTGGTAATGTACAATGGAACAGTACAATGGTTTTGCTTAGCATGAAGTAAAAAGAAAAAAATATTCAGCAAAACAAAAAAGGTAAGTTAATGGCACTGCTTTGCAAAGCAGCAGAAGAAATACAGTTCATTGTTCCTACTGCTTGCAATTTTTTCAATGCATCTTTGTGGGGATTTCAAGTAAAAGTAAACTTTTGTTCCCAGAGGAATGCATCCTGCCTAATTGCTTGTAGAGCTAATGGCCAGTCATGCTTCTGGAAGTTCAAACACAGCCAACCCTCCAGTCCACACACTGTCTTTGGCCTACATCACATGTCTTTTTTTAAATTTCCCTTTTCCCTTCAAAAACATTCCAGTCTCATTTTGGAACAGTATGAACAGAAGGAATGATGCAGTAGAGAAAAGCAGTAGTAAACTCACAAAAAATAACCCAAGAAAGTGATTAAAAAAGTATCTGGATCCACTATGATACTTGAAAAGTATCGTAACCCTGAGTTAGTCCTCAGGAGAACATAGGTGTTTATGGCAGCTAGGAAACTAAAAAAACATTCAATATGGCCAGCAAAGAGGGGGGAAAATAGGTATTGACAATTAATGTATTTCAGAAACATTATAAGAATTTCACCTCTTTTTTTCTAGTCTTGGTGCCCTATTCTTGGAAAAAAACATGGTTCAATCAGTTACCATGAGAAAATTTTGATTATTCCTCATTTTACATTACACAGCAGCTTCCAATTAGAGTATGTGCATATGAGTAGGAGGAATGAGGGGGAATGCAGGTGGGCAAATAGTCAAAAAAAGAGGGAAAAAAGTATATAATTCTGTATGTATTCCTGGTAGTGGCAAGAAAGAATGAACTGGAAGTTTTTGCTTCATTTTATTTTAGAGGAAAAGATCACGATGGGTGAAAAGCGGGACAGAAGCTGGCAAACTGCAATTGCAGCCCAGAACCCCCCGTGTGCTGGGCTGCATCCAGGGCCCCGTGGGCAGCAGGGCAGGGAGGGGATTGTGCCCTGAGACCCCACCTGCAGGGCTGCATCACAGCTGGGCTCCCAGCACAGGAAGGACAGGGAGCTGCTGGAGCCAGGCCAGAGGAGGCACCAAGGTGATCAGAGGGATGGAGCAGCTCTGCTATGAAGGCAAGCTGAGAGAGTTGGGGCTGTTCAGCCTGGGGAAGACAAGGCTCCAGGGAAACCTTAGAGCCCCTTCCATTATCTGAAGTGTTTCATTTACTCATTAACTGGCATTAGGAGTAAGAAATAAGACACTTCCATTATCTGAAGGACCTGCAAGGAAGTCAGAGAGGGACTTCGCACCAGGGCTTGTTGCAAGGCCAGGTGATAAGATTGACAGGGCAAGGAGTAATGGTTTTAAGCTAAAAGAGGATCAGTTTAGATCAGACATTAGGAAGAAATTCTTTACAAAGAGGGTGGTGAGACACTGGTGAAGGTTGCCCAGAGTGGTGGTGAATGTCCCATTCCTGCAAACATTCAAGGTCAGGTTGGAGCGGGCTCTGAGAAACCTCATCTGGTTGAAGACACTTCTGATCATTGCAGAATGTTGGAACTAGATGATCTTGAAGGTCCCTTCCAAGACAAACTATTCTATGGTTATGTCAACAAGCACAATACATTAAAAGAAGAAATATTTTTTCCATCTGTGCCATGTGAGTGGAGATTGGAACCTTCAAGTTATCCAAATTTCTGTAAAGGAGGATAAAAATAGAGATTATTTTTCTTATAGTTCACCAAGTAGTAAGGAAGCAAGGTACATTCCAGGATCTGTTTCTGCAGACAGCTAGCAGTTTAAGGAATATTTGCTGACACACATACTGAAGGTTATAAATACGCTTCTAGTTTATTTTAGTGTCTTCTATTTTATCAGACTTTGGTTATAGAAAATATTTTTCTGCTTTTACATTCCCTCTAGGAAGCAACGTCTGGGAATGAATGAAAATTTGGGGGCTTGTCTTGATGACTCAAGAACTATCTCTGTACTATATGTCTGTGACAGGTTTATTTTTCCTTTTTCAATCTAATCAGAGTGCTATAATTGAATTATCAAAAACTGAAGACTATTGTTTTTGAACTAATGTTTCTGATCTCATATCATTAGGCTTTCCTGATTTTAAGAAGCTACTCTTTGTTGAGTTTATCAGTCTATTGGCACCTGTCTCTTCCTGTTTTTTTCTTGCTGATCTACAAGTTTGACTTCTAAGGTTTTCAATTTTTGAGGAAGTGTTCCAAATGCCCATTATAGACAATATTTCAATAAATGCCTTTAATACCGAAGTCGCTTTTGAATCATTGCTACTAGTTCTCTCTGTTCCAAAATCTTTATGCTTTCCTTTCTAGGTTTTTTTTTCTTTTTCTTCCTCAGATCTTTGAAGGAAGCAAATGTTTTTCAAGGGTAGCATGCTTTCTCTTAAGAAAAAAATATTAAGTAGTTGGCTAGGAGTTCTATTCATAAAATCTGTCTATTGTCTGTTGCCACCTCTTTTCTCAGATGTGTCTCAGTTTTCCAAATAATTCATTGCGAATACTGTTTTTGTACTTATGTGTTGCTGCTGCACATTTGGCTTTTCATTTTCTGTGGTGATGGCTGCATAGAACATTAATTCTGTTCAGTGCATGAGACTTATTTCTTACTCCTAGTGCCAGTTAATGAGTAAATGAGACACTTCTAGTTACCCTTTAATGCTCTCAGGATACTTGATGTGTGGCACAAGCTCAAATATAAATGACCCATTTCTTATTGCTAGATGTTTAAAATACACATGTAATGTTCTTCTATATCTTAATTTTGTCTTTGGGCATGTAAAATGTGTTTTGACAACGAAATATTAAATCAGTTATCAACTAATTCAAACAAGTCTCTTACCTGTGAGACAGCAATAAAGTACTTTCTGCGTATTACCTCCAATTAAAAGAACTTTATGTACCATATTTCACATAAAATGTGTTCTTTTACACTTTAGCACTCTTAAGTACAGCTACAAAAGTTAATATAACATGAAAACCAAAAGTAGCTGAATGAAGAAAAATGGCTTTCAATTGATAATTGAATATTAAATTGAATTTACTGTTGAGATGGAGGAGATGTTGAGGACACCTCATCTCCCTTCTGCTCTTCAGTGGTAATACTGGTACTGGGTTTCTTGGTAGCAGTACAGCTCCTTCTGGGCTGCAGAGAAACCCCAAACTTCACTAAGGAGGAAAAGGAAAGCACTAAAATATCTCTACAAATGAGACATTGGTCCAAGCCACCCCAGCATGCAAGGTCCTTGTGGAGTATGGAAAGAGATGCTTCTTGTTCCCATATGTAGTAGATCGAAGTCTGGAGTGGGCAGGCATTCAATGCACTGATTGAAAGAAAGGCTCACAGTGTGAGTGAAAATAACTGGTGAAATGACATCATACAGTTGAGACTACGTACAACACAAGAATGAATGGAAGGAAGATAGGAAAACAATATGAGAAAATTAGTTTTAATTAGCATAACCTGTTTCCCAGGTTGTTCCAGTGCTCTAAACCACAGAAAAACAGAATAGTTTGTGTTGGAAGAGACCTTAAAGATCATCTTGTTCCAAACACCCTGCCATGGGCGGGGACACTTTCCACTCAACGAGGCTGCTCAGAGCCCCATCCAACCTGGCCTTGAACACTTCCAGGGATGGCGCAGCCACAGCTTCTCTGGGAAACCTGTGCCAGGGCCTCATCACCCTCTTCGAAAAGATTTTTTTCCTAATATCTAATCAAATCCTACTCTCTGTCAATTCGAAGCCATTGCCCCTCGTTCTGTCACTACAAGCAATAACCACCTGCTCCAGTGTGAGGTCCTCCATGGATATCTGTTGTGGCTTGGGCTCTGCCAATGGCTGCAATTATTTTCAGTAATCTTTTGGGGCTTACTTTTGTGTACATGAAAAATAATATTAATTTTAAAATGTATAAACCTCTTCTTTCCTCAGCTCATTAGTCCTTTCACTGAAGAATGCTTGTGGAACTTCTCAAGGCACTGTCCAAGTGCAACTGTCTCGGAATAATGGACAGCTGTAGTGAGAGGATTCAAATATGCTCTGGCTAGAGGATTGCCAATCCCAAATTTGTGTGAATGAGAATATCAGATTATGAAATTTCTGTAACACTGGGATTCTTTTAAAATTACCACTTTATAGACCTAGGATGCAGCAGATAAAAGCCCAGATTTTTCATCTAAATTTAAGATTTAAAAAAAAATCAGCAGCAACTTGGAATAGTGAAAATTCATTGCTTTTTGGTTTAATTGTCAAGGAATTTACTATGATTCAGAAAAATGGTAATCAAGTATAATTCATATTCTTTAAGACTCCATGTTAATCTAAATATTGTATTGCACAATCATTCTAGTGTTTTCATTTAAATAGCCCAGACACATTTATTCAAAGTCTTTTATTTTTCATGTCTCCCTTCTATGCCTTGAAGTTGTCTGTAGCTCACTTTGGGGGCGCACCAGTCTCTGCTCTCTGTGACCTGAGGGAACATCAGGAGCTGTCAGGGGAGGTTTAGGTTGGATATTAGAAAAAGCTTCTTCACCCAGAGGGTGGCTGAGCACTGGAACAGGCTCCCCAGGGCAGTGGTTACAGCACCAACGTGACAGCTCAAGAAGTGTTTGGGCAACTCTCCCAAGGACATGGTGGAATTATTGGAGTGTCCTGTGCAGAGCCGGGAGTTGGCCTTTGATGATTCTTGTGGGTCTCTTCCAACTCAAGGTATTCTATAGTTCTATGAACTTCCAGGGTGTTTATTTATAGAGAGATTTATGTATTTCTCATTAACATTTCTGTAATCTTGAAGAAAAAAATGTCATTCTCTCAATATTGCTTTATGCCTTCTTGCATGTCTGCCACATTAAGTATAATACATTACTTCAAAAGAATGCAATTACTTACTCAGATTGTTCCATCCACATGCTTAATTTAAATGATGGACACAGATTGAAAAACATATTCCAACCTTGGTCAAAATAATTCAATAACTAGCAGATATCAGACATGTGACATTGTTGGGGAAATGTCTCAGTAGAGACATGTCTGTACACTTGTAAATTCATGTGCCAAGGTATTTGGCTGATTTGGGACATTATGGAGGGACTTCACTCCATTAAAGAAAAGAGAAAAAAAATAAACAAACCCCACACATCAAAACAAATGATTCAAGGACTGTATGCTACATGCTAGTTTAAAGAGAAATCAGATCCATTTCCTTTGGGCAAATTACAGTGAGATTTCAACACAATTAAAAAAATTAGCCTATAAATAGAAATACGTATAGTGGATTTCACTTATAGTAAATCTGTATATCAAAATTTAGCTCAAAGTCAGACATAGAGAAACAACTGTTTCACTACAATGCAGCACTAGGTATTAGAACTGAAATGAGGGACTAGAGCAATGTAATTTTTCAATTTTTTGGCTAGAAATGAATTTTCGTTTGGTAAAATGTCATAAAAATCTTTTACTTCTTTTGTATTTTTTCTGAGAAGAATAAATAACGAGGTTTTGAGAGAGTCAAGTAGTGCATAAGCTCAAGTTTTACCCTAGGCTTTGAAATGTTACTGAAATGGCATAACTTTATCAATTTAAATATTTTAATTTATAAATTACAATCATTCTGCATAAATGAGTGTATTTAAAATATTTAATTGAATTTGTGTCTGAAGCTTATTCTCTGAGCCACTGGAGTCTGTTTTGGTCTTGCTGTGCATTAGAGAAAAGTCTCTTTATGGTTCTACAGACACACATTTGCATGATGCAAGGAATTCTTCCTCAATGTAATGTAGCTAGATCTCATGTCTGTGTCCTCTAGCATCTTGAAATACAAAATCTCTGGTGAAATGTGGTCCATTAGAAGATTTAGCCAAAGTTTCTTTTGCAGTCTGGCTGTTCCCACTGGTAGTCTTGGAAAGTCATAATCATATAAATGTCGGTTGAAGAAGCTTTTCCCAATCCCATCTGCACCTTTTCCAGCTGAATTAGTGGCCATTTCCCCTTGTTTTATGGGATGTCACTTTGAAGAAACATTTGATTCCATCAACTCTGTGACTCCCTTCAGGAGGAAATAGGCTGCCCTTAAATCAATCTTGAACCTCATCTTTGCAAACCACTCAATCTCCACGCACCAGGAATGTGTTCTAGGCCTCCTATCATATTTTTCATTTATTTTAAACAATGTTAAGAACTTTGGTGACCCTTTTAATGTCAGATTTTACTAGGAACGTAATAGGTAATCCCCACTGAAAGGCTATCTGATCTGTGTTAGTGTATTCATTCACAGAGTGTCATAAAAAAGCCACAGAGCGCAAAGACTCAGGTGGCAGCCCAGGAAGATGTTCTCACCTTTTGCATGAAAATTAGTCCAACATTAAAAAATACCACCTCTTAATGATTAATTTGTGAAAAGTTATAAAGTATATAGAACTACACGGTAAACTGTAAAGAAATTTATCTTGGAACAAGTTGTTTTCAACCAGCTATATGAGCTCACTGACACTGGTATTAACTAAAGTGGTCATTCAAAACATTTATTGTTGCAAATTAGAATGGAAAAAGTATGAAATTTATAAAATGATGAAAAGTCAAAAATAATGATATTTTAAAGTCATATTTATAATTATGCCTTCTATATATCTGAAAATTATTAGTTTGTACTGATTATTCAATTTGAATGAAATAAATCATTGTGAAGATTTTTTGCACACTATGCTAAAGAAAGAAAAGAAACTAATTTAATAGACACTTCCACAGGAGTATAAATTGCAAATTGTTTTGACAGGTGTATGATAGAGTCCTGATCTTAAGGTATTAACTGTTTTAAGGATAATCATAAATAAATTAGGAGAGAAATCGTAAAGCAACTCAGAGGTAGCTGAAATTCTTACAGCTCAAGCAGTCAAACATAAATGATATGAAATCCTTTCCAGTAAATGGGATCAAGTTTTATCAAATATTAACTCAAATCTTTTCTGTAAACCAGAGCTAGCTAAGCCCTCTTGAATAAATAGTTTTTCATTCACTTTCCTCTTTCTGATCAAAATTATTCCAATGAATGCAACTGCTGTACATAACAGCTTGAAAAAAAACTACTCACAAATACAATTTGTCTTCTTATTCATTATTACTTCATTTCTTTTGTACCTGATGTGCCAAAATCACATGGTCCTGTTTATGCTTGTCAATTTCCTGAAACGTTTGAAATGAAAGTAAGTATTTATGAATAGCAAATATCTCAATTTGCATATCAGTGTGGTTATTTGTACAGAACAGAGGTATTCTGCATGCGCTTGGGTAAAAAAAATCACTGTACTCATCAGTGTCTTGTGTCTATCTGCCAACCAATGAGGCATATGACTCAACAAGTACAGGAAACTGCATTACCCCATGATTAACAACTGGCTAAGAGGCAGGATAAGAGGGCATGAGACTTCCTCTCCCCTCAGTTTCCCATTGGCCTTAATTTCCATGTTTGAGATTGAGCAGGGCAAAGAGCAGAAACCCCTTGCAAAGGTCAGATCAGAAATCACTATTTCTGAGCCATTTTGCAGTTCCCCCATTTTTCCCTGCTTAGGCATGTAGATCTCCCTTCTTTGGGGTTTTGGATGTAGAGACAGCTGTTGGTGGCAGTGGAAACCTTGGAAGCAGGGCTGTGCTACAGAAAAGAAAGAATAAAATGCAGTCTGAGAACTGACTTAACAGAATTAACAGTTTCCAGCATATACAGGAAATGAATATTCACAAATGTGAAATAGTTGTTTTGGTTATACCTTGCGAGTAGGGTACTTAAAGACTGAGTAAAAAAAATGAGCTGCGGCTGGTCCACATTTGGGAGATGTTTTGCCTACTGTGCTTTGGATACTGGTGGATATGATGCCTCACTGGAGACAGAAAAGCTTGGTGATTTGTGAACTGGAGGATTCCTGAGGAACAAGAAATTCTCATGAGATTATTCTTTCCTCATTCTTGTCTGTATCTAGAATAAGGACAGTCTTGCCAGAAAATCTTACCTCTTATTTTTGTGAAATAAGGGTTTTAATGTCACACGTGCAAATATTCATAGGCATTTCCTAAGAGGAAAGAAAACTATACATCCGATCTGTGGAATTACTGTTTTGGTAGATACCAAGGAATCTGAATTGACAATGAGCTGCCACACTATGTTTCAAAGAACTCTGATTTACACATGCTCATGTCCTTATACAGTTATTTACAAGGTAGGGGGGAGGAGTAGATTTAAAAGAAATCTTTATAACCATAGATGTATACACCACCCAATGTAATTAAGAAATATGAAGGAGATTATAATAAGGTCCCTTCACAAAGATTAGTATTTCTTTACAATGATTCTACATTTTCAAGTGATTTGCTTTTCAAAAACTACAAATTATTACCAATGAGAAAATAATAATAGTTGAAATAACACTTGCACTCTCACCTAAAATTCAATTTCATGTCTAATAGGCTAAAATGGGAGACACTGCTTTAAACATACAGTGCAAATAAAGCCATGCTAAGAATGACTTTAAGGACTTTTCAATTTGCTCTACAAACTGCCATGCTAAAATTCAAATGAGATGTTATATTTCTAGCAACCTTTACTCTTAGTAAACCAGCCTAGAAATAAGAAAGCCTCCATACAGTAATCATGGGTGTTTAGGATCTTGAGAAGATTATTCCATAATTAATGAGCTTAGGAATCATGCAGCAGGCTGACCTTCAAGAATATGTTTTTTTAAACTATTTTATTACAAAAAATTTAGCTCTATAATATCACTGCTGGCAAAAAGGAACAAAGTATGTAAAGGAACAAAATGTACACATGTGCATGTACGCATACATGAACACTATGATATATGTGTGTAGCAGATATGCAAGTGATCAACACTGTTTTCCTTTCAAAATACAGCATTGAAGGAACTACAAGACAAAACAAATATTTAATCCAACAGTCCTTTCCATCAGCTGGAGAATGGACAAATAATTTAGAAAATAAAGAAAAACAGAAGCCATATAATATAGGTTGGTTTTTAGGAGGACACTTCTGGATGCACTTGGATTATGCATTCATTACCTTTATCCTAAATTCAAGGACCTTCTTAGTCTGAAATCACAAACCAGTTCTCCAGTTGGGTGCAGCTTATTTTTCTTTTTACCCTTTCAAAACTGAAAGTCAGACTCAGTTTTA
This sequence comes from Drymodes brunneopygia, assembly GCA_013400955.1. Classification (NCBI taxonomy): domain Eukaryota; kingdom Metazoa; phylum Chordata; class Aves; order Passeriformes; family Petroicidae; genus Drymodes; species Drymodes brunneopygia. The sequence goes on from VZTZ01009379.1 coordinate 102,595, forward strand.
GAACTCAGTTTTTCTCATACAAGGAAAGCATCTCTTGATCTGATTCTTCCCAGGCTTTTTGGGATCTTTTGCCCACGTATTTTTAAGCTCTATCTCAGGCTGAGGTATTCAGATCTCAGTGAACAATTCCTTGAACAATGTAGTGCCCTCTTTCTGGATGAAGCTTTCTCTTGTCTATTCTTTATTCATGTTTAGTAGCTGCCTGGATGTTTTCCTCATTAGCAAGATAAATTCATACCACTGAAAGCTTAATTTCTGTTACATTTAAGGATTCTGCTCCTTTGCCTCAGCCAGAGCTCAGTGGCACTGCAGAAAGCTGGGCCCTCTCTTTCACTGTGGAATTTCTTCTTTCATTTGTCAAGCCCAAGTGTTATGGTGAGAACTGACTGGAATCCAGTCTTACCTCTTTAGATTTGATGGAGGCAGAACACTGATTGAAACAAACTCCTGTGAGTCAGGTGGACTGTGCACTAATTAGTTTAAACCTGTGGGTGAGACACCATAGATGGAGTAAACTAAATACTTAATTACAGGTAAGAATGCATGCAGAGTCAATCACCATGGCTTAGCTGACAAGTGGATAAGTAAATATTTGGAAATATACAAATGGTTCAGCTGCTCTGCAAACATTTTTATTTTGAAAAAAAGTGGGGTTTTTTTTCTTTTCTGTTTAGTTTCTGTCAATTGATGTTATGAGTAAAGTTATTTCTGAAAAATTAACTAATGATAATACTAATGATTCCAATTCAGTTTTCAGGAGTCATCCTAATGGATATTCTACAAAAACTGGAAGTGTCTCCTCTGTAATGTTACCTATTAGAAGAAAAAAAATGGGGGAAAAAAAGAATCCAGAGTGTTTCTTCTTTCAGATGGAGGAATTGGGAAATATAAACTGTCTGCTAAAGTAACTAGAATTGTGAAAGACCAGAAAAAAAGAACTTTTGTTTCCTAACAGAGAATTAATATTCCAAACTTTGTAACATCTAACAAGCTGCCCCATTAAAACTGTGCCAGCCTTAAGGATTGATTTCTAGCATAAGACATGGCATCCTTTAACAAAGCAACAATCTGCTTTGCTGCTATTCAGCAAACAGGAGAAATTTTGAGTAAAAGAGACTGTTCTAATGAAATGTAAGAGCCATTTTGGTCTTAATGCCAATTTGTTTGGAGATGATTACCAGACTCTGTCAGTGTGTAGCTAAAAGGAGTAAATTTTTAACTAAATTGGTTATAGCTTATATAAAAGTATTTGAAATGGAATTGTGATGGATCTTAAGAATTTGTTGGCTAAATCTATCTCTCTCTCTTGAGATAAGAGTGCCTTAACTATACCATTTTTACCAATTTATGTGTTATGACCTTTGTGAAGGACTTGAGTTTTCTCACTGTATTTGTACCATGTCATGATAGGAAGAGGGAGAAAACCAGATTATAACCTTCGAGTTAGCTGATTAGTCCCTAGCCTTCTTAGAAACAAGGTCTGAAATTTATTCCTTTACAACTGGCTTTACTGCAACGTGTCCCAGAGAAGATCTTCTTATCAAGACTACTTCTTCCATATCTTCATTCTTTCATCTATAATCAGCTTTGCCCTGTACCATGCTCCTACCCACACTACAACCAGTTTTCAGTGCTTTGAAATTAGACTTCCACTCAATCATTACCTTTCTAAACAAATCAGTTTAAAGTTTAGCTGATTTGTTATGTGGGCTTCTCAGTTAATATACTCCAGAAAATTCATTAGATTAATTCTATACATGTTCCTAAAGGGCATTTCAAGTGTTCATATAACTTTAGCTTTTGCCCTGACTTTTCCTTTCTCTGAAATCTGGTCTTTATTCAAACCAAGAACTTCTGTGCTATCCTATTTAAATCTTTACCTTCTCATTAAATAAATTCATTCCCATCTCTCCTCCTGCCTTGAATTGACAGGTCTTTTAAATTTCAAAGTCTCTGACACAGAGATACACATTTAAAGATAGTAAACTAAGTTTTTCAATGGCACTCAGCAACAAATGGAAATCTTCTCATGCATATATGAGTCTTTCTCAGCAAGTACACTTCTGTGCCTTGTGCACAGAGCTACATTTCTTGAGAGTTTTAATTCTGCCACATTTCTCACATTAGCTTTATATTTAGTGTTTATGTTTTAATTTTTAAAAGGAATAGGGTCTTCAGTCATAAAACAAATCTCAATATTTGAAAGGTGCTTTTATTCTGTGCTCACTGGTTTTAATTTTGTAACTCACTGAATATTTTGTAAAAAAAAATCTGGGGAAGAAAAGGGTGCTACAATAATAAGTAATCAGGTCAAATGAAAATGTTGTCCATAGCTGATACAAGTGTGTATTTCAGGTTACAAAATAAGTTCATTTTTCCTTTCCTTGATGGCTAATTATTAATCCTCCCTTATAGCTATGTCATCAAGGCATGCTTAAGAGTTACAGCCGACTCACTACCATTGGGTTAGTTTGTCTATGGGTGACAGCCAAATGTGCACAAGAGATTAAAAAACTCTTTACTCTTTCATCTTTTGCATTCTTTATAATTATACTAAAATAGCATATACCAAAGTGTACCTCAGAAGACAATATTTCATTGTTCTTGCCACAAGTTCATTCAAGTGGTTAGTTTTTTCCTTACAAAGTGCTTTTAAGTGTAAACAACTGTTTACACTGCAAAGGGTTCATCTTTTTTTTAGTAGTCATTCCATTGCACTGCTTACTAATAAGCAGGCAAGAAAAAGCATGAAAACTTCAATATTATTTCAGGAAGAATTTCTTCATGGAAAGAAATGTCAGACATTGGAATGGACTGCTTAGGGAGGTGGTGAAATCATCATCCCCAGAAGTTTTCAAGAAAGTATGCTCAGTGCTCTGGTCTGTTTGACAAAGTGGTGATCGGCCAAAGGTTGGACTTGATGATCTTGGAGGTCATTTCCAACCTAAAGAATTCTGTGACTATGTGATTATTGGATAATTTAGCTGGAAGATATATGTTGGACATCTTAGCCTTTTCAAGAGACAGGTGTGTGTGGTTACATATTTAACTAAGACTTCTTAGAAACCTTAAGGCTGGAAACTGAAGGCACATTTAATAAAATTAAATGCTGGGCAAAAACACCTAGTTTTGGAACATTACCTTCATAGCAGCTTCACTGTTCATTCCCATCCCTTCATCTTGCTCTTTCTTCACACAATCTGTCACACACTACCAATGGCATCTGAGAAATGATCTGGAGAAAATTAAAAGACTTTTTTTGTTGTTGTTCCTTTCTTTCTTGTAAAGCTGCCATTTTTCTCTAATCAGATTCATAGCTCAGCTATATAAATAGCTCAGTTGTGCTGGTGCAGTGGGATGTGGAGTGCCTAGACAACAAACCTTTGAGAAGAATGGAAGTGCTTTAAACCAGTCTTGTCCTGGAACAGAAATCACTGCCCAGAGAAAACTTTCAAATGGAAGTCTCTGGATTTAGGTGGAATCCATTTTAAGCCCCCCAATTTCTGTATCCAACATGAGCATAATGCTTCTCCTGCAATGCATTATATAGAGCTGTGATGTATACAGATTCAAAGCTACCTCTGATAGTCTGGCTACGGAAAAAGTAAAAAAAGGAACCCACAAAAAACCCACACATAGCAAAAAACCCAGTATTGATCATTCAGTTGTTACTGATTTTCATTCTCACAGAAGACTATGGAAGCTGGTGAGAATCTTAGAGCATTTCTATTACTGGATGCTCCAAAAATGTGTGTTTATTTGTTGGAGCTGCTTTGTTGAAAAACTAGAGAATGAACTTCCATTGCATGGTGAACATGGTAGTGCTGATTAACTGTTGGAATTGATAGTCCTTAGGAGATCTTTTCCAACCTTTATGGTTCACTGTTTCTAAGTCTCTGAAAAAAAGCCAATATCATAAGAAGCAATTTTGAATGTGAATTATGAAAGCTGACACAGAAGAACTTATTGAAAGAAAGTAAAGCATTTCTTACCTGCAACTCAAAATTTCTAAAGAGGTTAGGATAGGCCAAAGCCACCCCCAAAACCTAAACACTTCGCTTTTTTTTTTTTTAATTAATTTATTTATTTAATTGAGTTTGAAGGTCTTCTACATCATTGTACAGATATGGGGAAAAGGTCAAGAGAGTTTAGACATGGTGGCACTGTGGAACTTTCCATCTGCTTAGCATTCAAGTCAGTTTTTCCACCGTGTCAACCAAAGACAAAGAAACTTGGAAGCTGACAGAAGTGGAAAAGTACTTTCTGGCCTCAGGCATTTGTTTACTAATCATATGGTGTTGTTCAGTGAAGTGGTTCACTTTTAATGGCTGCTTAGCTGTGTGGACCAAAGGCAAACGAAAAAAAAAAGAGAATAGTTTGTGTTTTACTTATCCCTGTGGCTCCATGTGTAATACTCGTAGACAGATCTTAATTTGTTATAAATCCTGATTACTACACTGAAATCAAATGTCCAATTACATCATCAGACCATCTTATTCTATTTTTTATTTAGCCTTAATTTGGAGGATTTCTTAAGTGAATAATATTAGGGTATCTGTACATGGTATCTACAGTGACTTGTGGCTAAACTATTTAGATTAAAAGGAAACTTTATTTTCCAGGGGTTGTGAGTAAATAGAATAAACTGCTATTAATGTCTTTCATACCAGTGCTATGATTTATTGCTTTAGAGAACATTTAAATTGCTTTGGTTAGCTTCTAATCTTCTGGAGACTCAAGAACCCATAAACAGTTTTAACTTCCACCTTTTCTTGTGTCACCCCCATAGCATCATCCCAGGGCTGTCCATTTGATGAGACCATCCCACAGCAAGGTTTTTATGTAGCCTGCTTGACGGGGAGTTGAGCAGACCAGGTTTGGCACAAAGAAACTGGTTTTGGGTAGACAGTTCATTCTGCTCATGGACTAGTCCTAGGCATAACCTGGGAGGTCTCCTAGCATTCAAGTCTCTGAAAACAATTTCAACTGTATTTTAACCAATCAGTTTTTCCACTTTTTACCTCTACAGGGTATACACCCTTCTTTGTCCTTTTTTGCCATAATTATTGCTCATTATTGTACAATTAAAGTCTTATCTCCGTCCCTTTTAAGCTACTACCGATCATGTCTATCTCTGAATTTTATCTATCTTTGTCTAAGCACTACAGACATCAGGCTGCTTAAATTAATGTGCATATTTCCTGAGAGCTCTAACACAAGGCTAAGAGTACTGTCGACTTCATGAGCCAACCAAACAGATCTGGGTGTGCTAAAAGTTCATATTAATCACACTCATGTGTAACACTGTGTACACTTATTTTCACCAATATAAAAGCACTCTGCACTTAAAGCACTGCAACATAATGCATAGCCATGATCTTGTCAAAAAAAATAACAAACCCTTTGATTCTCATTGACTGCTTCTCAGAGAGGGAAAAGGTCTATTCCTTGTTATGTATAATTACTTTGTGTACAGGATTTATGTAGGAAGCATCATGGACAATGTGTTCAGGTCAGCAGAACTTTTTAAACGCTTAGTTTTGAATTGTAGATTTGCTAGATTTGATTTGAGCACAGAGGGTGGTTTGGGAAACTTGAAGGAAAATCTCAGGAATAAATTTTGAGAAACTGTGACCTTTTCATCAGTGGGACATATATATATATACATATAATGCTATATTTACACCTTATTTATCCTGTTTCTACTGAATGGGGGATTCTGTCTTTGAAAACACTTCTGTCCTAAACTATTTGCTTTCATTGCCACAACTCAAGCATATTTTCCACCGTCAGAAAATATTTTTGCCTTCCATGAAAAAAAGTTAACATATTTTAAAGCATCAATTCAAATTTTTTGAGGAAGACTTGGAATTTTCAGTGGAAATCAGTATTTTGCATTGTTTTATTGTTAGTCAGTCAACAGCACTGTGCCAAACATTTTTAGTTAAAAGTTTTCCATGACTTGACCCTGATAAGACAAAATAACACATAAGTGAAGGGCAAGACCTCAATTAGCAGACGACATAGAAATATTCATTTTGGTTTTTGGAAGGTACATTTATCTTCCCCCTTTGCATCACAGAATATCCTTTTCTAAGGCATAATAGTATTGTGGATGGAGTGCAGCACTTCACCTGTAACAGACAGATAGCAGTATGTTTATTGAAAAAAACAAGTGATTCAATGACTTTTGATACTAAATCTGCTGGCAGTTTTACAAGATCTGATAGTAAGGTACTCTTAAATACTTACTGCTAACAGGACAGGATTGGACTAAACTGTCAGGGGGACACTCTGGTTGTGTGATGAGCTTCTGAAAGGATGCCTGGTGTTCTAAATTCCTCAGAGGGAAGTTTTGGTGCAGCAGGATCCAGACTTAATCCTGGACTTGGTAAATGGTTTATGTCTGAATGACTGTATTTTGCATCACTCATCTAAGATTTCAAAGCTTATCATGGCATTAAATGCTTACTGGGTCTGATTACATAAGGAATCTCTAAACCTTCAGCAACCTTTGAGCAGCAATCTTTAAAGGTGTCCCTACTCCAGGGTAGACCTTGCCACGTATCCCATGCAGGATAGCTCAGCATGCCCTGGGCTCTCCATGGTTTATGGAGTGAGGAGATGGGCTCATGGCCATACCTGCACCCTGACTACAGCTGTCAGTGTCCCCCAAACATGACTTGAGTCAGACCTTCACCAGAACTGGGGTCAGGTGTGTGCATGGCTTCTATTAGCCCTTGGCTATTGTGGTATTGTGAAACTAATTTAACCTGGATGCAGCCATCAAAACCAGATGCATCCACTGGAGCTGATTTTTACTTTGAGCTTTAGTATCCGTGAATTTAATTTGTGGTTTTTAATAGACATTTGTCTTCTTTCTTGGCCAGTAGATAGTTGTACTGTCACCTTGCTTCATCCTGAGTGCAACTGATTATATTTTGTGGCTAAAAAACGAATGGTCATTATTCAGTAAATGTTCACTGTTAATGAGATGTGCTGAATGGATTTTGTAATGGCTATAAAGGAGCTCAGTAACATCTCAGTGTAGTGGTACTTCTTTTATAGCTAGAGGAAACAGATCATTTGAAAACACTATGAGAACTAAAGCTTCTGTGTGGAACAGAAGGTCATTCTGTTCATGTAGAGAATGGATGATTGAATAAACAATTTTGCTTGAATTAACAGTTTTGACTTATAATAATACTGTATTATCAGAAGTTAGCAATTACAACCAAAATCTCTTCCTTTCTTTCCAGTGGAAAAAACATCTAAACCCAACCCTACAATAGAGTTTCTCCTCCTTTTTTTATTTTGTTTTGTTAAGTCATTATATTTCACATATGTATTTTGTTGGTAGCTGCGTGCAATTATCCAACAGTGTCTGAAAGCTACTGTACAATTACTCTTTATTTAGGGTATTACTTTGCATATTGTTGGCACTGATTCCTTAGGGTAATACTTTGCATATGGTTGGCACAGGTTTCTTGCAAGTTTTTTTTTTTACTTCTGAATGCAGGAAATGGTCTGAAACCCAATAAAATAATTTGGAGAATTTAATTATATAGATAAAAATATGGTTTTTTGTTACAAAGAAATTTAATGGAACTTGTACTGAAATTCAGAGAATGCTAAGTTCTAATGTAATGAGAGACCAATTACACAAAAAGTAGAAACTGAAAGAAAAAAGCAGTGTGTCAAAATAGAAACTTCCATAAGAAAGCACAAATATTGAAAATTATCCTGTTACAAATAGTTCTTTTTTTAATGAATAGCTCTGTAAGAGCAAAAAACTTGTATTTTGGAAGCAAAACAAGAGAAGATTGAAGGAAAAAAATCTGACTATATTTGAAATTTTCAGGTCCAATGTGCTACATACGACAGAATTCCGTAAGTTTACTCTAGCACGCTCTATCTCACCAAATCCAAATATGTTTACTAATTCTACATGGTCTAAATCACAGATAGATGCTTATATTAGTTTAGATTCTTAGAAAACTCACTACATTTTCTATTAATATCAGTAAAAATCACATGCATGGCAAGTTAAATATTCAAGTATTATGTGTGGAGGGAATTTTAATGACTACTCATGGTGGCCTATTCAGTACATTGAATTTGAGCTGTGGTAATGTTCTGGGTTTGCATGGCCAGGTTTTGGTAGCAGATGGTGGCTTCTGTGAGAGGATACCAGGAACCTTTCCCATGTCTGACAGAGCCAGTGCCAGTCAGCTCCAGGATGGACCCAGTGCTGGCCAAGGCCAAGCCCATTAGCCATGATGGTGGCTGAAGAATGGGGAGAAAGAACTAAGACAACTGCAGCCAGAGAGGAAAGGAGTGAGAATGTACAAGAGGAACAGCCCTGCTGACACCCAGGGCAGTGCAGAAGGAGGGGCAGGAGGTGCTACAAAAGCCACAGCTGAGATTCCTGTGCAGCCCAGGGTGCAGCCCATGGTGAGGCAGCTGTGCCCCTGCACATGGAGATCCGTGGGGGAGGAGAGACCCACCTGCAGCCCATGGAGGTGACCCACAATGGAGCAGCTGGGTGCCCAAAGGAGCCTGTGACCCCATGGGAAGCCCGTGCTGGAGCAGACTCCTGGCAGGACCTGTTAAGAGAGTAGCTCACCTGGAGTATATTTGCTGGTTGGACTCGTGACCCTGTAGGGGACCTGTGCTGGAGCAGTCTGTTCCTGAAGGACTGACACCATGGGAGGCACTGTGGAGCCATTTGTGAAGAACTGCAGCCTGTGAGAAGAATTCACGTTGGAGAAGCTCATGGAGAACTGTCTCCTGTGGCAAGGACACCACACTGGAGCAAGGGAAGAGTGTGAGGAATCCTCCCCTCTGGGAGGAAGCAGTAGAGACGTGTGATGAACTGACTGCAGCCACCATTCCCTGTCCCACTGTGCCACTGGCAGGAAGGATGTGGAGAAAATCAGCAGTGAAACTGAGCCCAGGAAGAAGGAAGGGATGGAGAGAAAGTGTTTTTAAGATTTGGTTTTATCTGTCATTATTCTACTCTGGTTTGATTGGTAATAAACTAATTTCTCAGTTGAATCTGTTTGGTCCATGATGGACTGGGTGAGTGATCCCTTCCTGCCCCAATCTTGATCCATGAGCCTTTGTTATATTTAGTTTCCTCTGCCTAGCTGAGGAGGGGAGTGACAGAGTGACTTTGGTGGGCACCTGGCATCCAGCCAGGGTCAGCCCACTACAGGTTATTAATAATTTTTATCACAATTTTGTTTTAGTCAATCTTTAGCACTGTTTCCTACAAAAATACATTCTCTTTTAAATTGGATTGCACAAAAAATATTATGGATCTTCTCAGAATACTAAAAAGATTTTTAGACTACAGATGACATTCTGCTGTTTGAAGACAGTTCAGCAAAATGACAATTTTGTATTTTGGAAGTTAATACACCAATAAGGAAAAAAATGTGACAAGCAAGGCAGAAAATACTGATTACTGCAGAAATTCAATCTGAAAACTAGGTACCATAATAGTGGTATTTAATACCTTTAGAAGAATAGTTTTTGGTTCAGAGAGGAAGCTTTGAATGATTTATTGAGCATTATTAATATTATTGTATTGAGAAAATAAAATGGTCATTTAAGTACAATACTTTCCCTCAAGGAGTACTTACAAAATGTTTTGTTTCCTCAGATAAACTATCTTTATACTATAGTCTATAAAAAAAAAAAAAAGAGAGAAAACCATGTTCTGTTCTACAGTGCTAAACTAGTACAGGCATCTGTTTTGGAAGAACTGTAGAAAACATATATTTCAACAGAAGATTCATGATTGAATTCTTATGAGCATTTGAAACACTATAGAAAAAAGCTCCTAATACTAGGACATTGAAAAGTTTTATTGGAAGGGATACAAAGGATTTCTGAGATTCAGAGATATAGTCCTAACTAAAAGGACCTAAAATAATTATCAAAAAATACATGAATGGCACATGCTTCTAATGCTCTTGATTGCGCTGGGGAAGCACAATTTATTACCCTGTGCTTCTGTATAAAATGTTTGGAAAAAAGATACTTTTTACCTAATGAAAAGTGATGCACCTGCTTAAAAGCTTATTTTCATGCATTTAAATTTCTGAATTATTGCTGTATTAACTGTAAAAAGTGTTTAATTAAGTAGTGTTTTTACATGCTTACTAAGGAGAGCTGGAGCCTATAAACTCCTTTCTGTTGCATTTTTTTCTGTAAGGTTTCAAACAGGGCAAATCCATAACTCATGTTACTCATATAGAGCTCTGCAGTGGAGCTGCCATTTCCTGAGTTAAATACACGTTCACACTGTAGTAGAAAATGAAGTTTACTACTTCTGCTTGCCATGTTCCTGTAATTCAGGCACTGCAACACTGGCAGTCAGAGCACAGGAAGCTATGTGCAATGAATTGACGTGTTTTCAGGATATGAAAACATGTAAATGTAATACTACATGACAACAAACTCCCAAAATGAGGTGGCCAGAACATTTCTTATGAAATCATGTGTTCAAAGTTCAATTTGTGAATAAAACTTATTTAGAAGTCCCAATTTTTTTTTTCAATACGCTTTCAAAACTACATTTTCTGTAGAAATGGATTGATAAATCTTAATATCCAAGGATCATTCTTTCTTGTAGGGAAAGTGTCTGTGTTAGGATATACTCCTTAAAGAAACATGATCTAATACATGTCTTCCTTACCACATGTTCAGATGACAAACAAGCACAATTAAAAAAAAATTCTCCAAGAATTATGGAATGGCCAGAGTTTAAAGGGACCTCAAAGATCACCCAGTTTCAACCCCACTGTCATGGACAGGGACATCTTCCACTAGACCAGGTTGCTCAGAGCTCCATCCAGCCTGGCCTTGAACAATTCCAGGGATGTGGCAGCTACAGCTCCTCTGGGAAACTTGTGCCAGGACCTCACCACCCTCATAGTAAAAAATTTTTTCCTAATATCTAGTCTAAACCTACTCTTTCACAGTTTCAAGCCATTCCCTCTTGCCCTGTCACTCCAGGCCCTTGTAAATAGTTTCTCTCCATCTTTCTTGTTGGCATCCTTCAGGTAGTGGGAGGCCACAATTAAGCTACCCCAGTCTTCTTTTCTCCAGGGTGAACAATCCCAATTCTTTCAGCATTTCCTCATGGCAGAGCTGCTCCATCCCTCTGATCATCTTGGTGGCCTCCTCTGGACTGGCTCCAATAGGTCCCTGTCCTTCCTGTGCTGGGACCCCAGAGCTGCAGGTGGGGTCTGAGCAGAGCAGAGAATCCCATCCCTGGGGCTTTGGATGCAGCCCAGCACACGAGGGGGCTCTGGGCTGCAATCGTACATTGCCAGCAATATTAGTAAATATGGGAATTCACCCTCCTGAGCACATCCATAACAACACATACTCCAATCACACTCTCATATCCTTTATTTTCTGCTGGATTTTCAAGCTACAAAAGACCATATTCATTAGAATTCCATTCATCCCATTCCACTGAGATGGGAAAACAAGGGTAATCCCTGCAGACATGCTCAAGCCTGTGTCCCTCTAGCACAGGCTGGGATATGTACTGAGCTCTCACGAGCACTCAATGAGATTTCTCACAAAGTTCAAATATCATTAGCAAACATCCAACATTTTCAGTCATATACATATACATATGCATAAGATCTATTTATTGACTGATATGAGCAAAGCATTGCATTTTTTTTAATCCTGTTTTGAAAAGAATGAATATATTGATTCTTTTTTTAAATTTAAATCAATCTCAGACATCTAAAACTGAAAACGTCTGCTGGAGTGCTTTATATTTTGTTCAGTTGCAATTATCTGAAAATAACGCTTTGTAATAGAAAGTGTCAAATAATCCTAGCTGCCTTTAAAAGCATTATTATTTAACTGCCTACAAAACTATTATTTTGGGAGAACACATAGCTCTTTTTAGAAGCAGAATTGGTTTGGAACAGTGAAAAAGAAAGAATGAACACTTAAGTACTGTTAGCAAACTTGTGTTATTCATCTCCTTTATTGCATATTGGATATGTATATGTGTATCCTTGTAGCATTATTCAAAGTTGTTCAACAACCTCCAGTGGAAATATAGGCAGGAGATAAAAAACTGACTTTTGATCACCTCCACATCTCAGTTTATCAGGCAATACCATTTTCCAGTTTCAGGAAGGACGAAGAATTCGTCCATTCTCCTTCAAATGTTTCTACAGTAGAAAAGAAAGCAACTGAGCAGGCAGAAGAATGAAAAATCTACTATCCTTGGAGAAGAGATGGAAAACATAATTTTCAAAGGATTATATCATGTCTTTTGGCATACCACCAGAGAAGATTAGCTCACATGGAAAATCACTGGAGAGGGAATTCTGTTGAAATGTTCTTTAATACAAAAACTCTCACTGATATGGGATGATCTGCAATGCACATCCTATTTATTGCAGAAGACTTAAAAACATTGCAATCTATCTTTTGTAAATTAATTATTAAATTCCTTAGAATATGGCCGAAATGTAATTTTTTTGAGTCACTGAAAGTTGCATGAAATTTTCTAATCATAGCATTTTTTAACCAGGTCAATTGCACATTTTATTAATGAGGCATCATATTGGTTAGTAGTAATTATTTCAAATGAATACTGGTAATTCCATTTTTCCATAGCTAAACATATTTTTATAACCTTGAATATGCACAGCTATTACTTTTTGCTGACAAATTCAATACTAATGGATCCTGTACATTAACAACTGATTTACTTCTAAGTGCTGAAATACAGCAGTTAATGCACTAAGCACAAATACTTGGAAAGTAATTTGTTGAAAGCCAAATGACATCTATTCAAGAGCTTTATATGCCATTTTGCAGTGTTGTATCATATGTATCTGTATAGACATGTACATATAAATTCAAAACTTAAGCAATAATATTTTTATTACAAGTATGAATTCTCTTATAATTCTCTCAAGTAGAATTAAAAGTAAGCTTTGCAAATTTTTGTATAACCTCTGGAAACTAAGTATATCATCATTTTTTCTGCATTGAAAAACAAAGATATGACATCTACAAAGAGCAGGAATTATTATGTTTTCAGTTTTTTTATTTAGAATTGTTTTTAAAATGAATAGGAACTTTAAGAAAAATGAAGATAGTGGACAAATGTGGGTTGGCCCTGGCTAGATGTCAGGTTCCCACCAAAATCACTCTATCTGTTCTCTCCCCAACTGCACAGTGGAGAGAAAATGTAACGAAAGGGTCATGAGTTGAGATGAGGACAGGGAGAGGTCACTCCTGGATTACCATCATGGGCAAAACAGACTCAACTTGGGATATTAAAAGAATTTATTACCAATCAAAATCAGATTAGGATAACAAGAATTAAAACAAATCTTAAAACCCCCTTCCTCCTCTACCTCTCCATCCTTCCCAAACTAAACCTTCTGCCCACCAGTAGCAGAGGGAGATGAGGAAGAGTGGTTATGGTCAGTTCATCGCAGGATGTTTTTGCCTCCGCTTCCCCCTAAGGGAAAAGAGTCTTTCCCCTGCTCCACTGTGGGGGTCCCTCCTATGGCAAAGTCCTCTAGGAACTTCTCCAACATGAGTCCATCCCATGGGCTACAGTTCATCACAAGCTGCTCCAGCATGGGTCACCTGCACAGGGTCAGTCCTTCAGGAACAGTCTGCTCCAGCACAGATACCCTACAGCATCTCAAGTCCTACCATAAAACCTGCTCCAAGGTGGGCTCCTCTCTCCATGGGTTCACAAGTCACTGCCAGGAGCCTGTTCCAGAATGGGCTTCCCACAGGAAGCCCTCTCAGCATCCATCTGCTCTGGTGTGTGCCTCTTCCATGGGCTGCTGGTGGATCTCTGATCCCCATGGTCTCCCATGGGCTGCTGGGGTACAGCTGCATCTCCATGGGGTGCATCATGGGCTGCAGGGGAATCTCAGCTCTGGAGCAACTCCTGACCCTCCTTCTCCACTATTCTTGGTGCCTGCAGGGCTGTTCCTCTCACATATTCTCACTCGTCTCTCTTCTGACTGCAATTACTTCTGTGCAATAGTTGGTTTTTTTCTCCTTCTTAAATATGTTTTCTCAGAGGCGTTATGTTTTCACTGACTGGCTCAGCCTTGGGTGGTGGCACCTCTGTCTTGAAGTCTGCTGGAATTGGCTTTGTCAGACATGGGGGAAGCTTCTGGCAGCTTCTCACTGTAGCCGTCCCTGTAGTCCCCCCAGTACCAAAACCTGGCCATGAGAACCTAATACAACAAAAAAGGTGATTAAAACAGAATGCATCTGAATATATCACTGCGCTGTCACTACTCAAGACCAAATAGCTTGTATGCCTTCAAGCTCTTTTGTAACATTTGAGGTTTGTCAAACTACTACAAACTAATTTTGCATTTAACTTACAAAAACACAAACAGATATACTAACAGATTCTGCAAACAAGTTTTGCGATGCTGGGTTCTGCTCATGAATCCTGAGTATTGTAAATTTGCCAAATACAGCTATGAATTCTTTTGCTTTTTTTTTTTTTTTAATCATTATACTGGGCATTTAATTCTGTTATGTTCCTGTTGTGCCATTGTTTTAGTGGTTTGGAGTTGTCCTTTGAAAAAACAGGTCAATGGCATGGAAACTGAAACAATTAATTACAGAACCTTTGCCTTGGTACTTTGGTTTCTGCAATACTGCAGCGTGGCCTGTGTCTTACCTGAATGGTGCTGCTCTACACAGTCCATCATAAACACTGTGTGAGAAGGGGTGAGAGCTACCCCTCAGCACTGCCCAGATACATGAGTTCATGACTAACTAGATCAACCCAACTCTGAGTAGGTCCATTTGTTATTGATCAGCCCAACTCTGAGTAGGTCCATTTGTTATTGACTGAAAAAAGAAACAACAGACTCTGTGTAACCCTTCACTCTTCTGTGTCATATTTGGGGCAGGGAGAGCACACAGGGTCAGGGTAAGAAGTGCTAATTGGCCTCAGATCTGGTAAAAGTCATGAGACCCCAGAGCCTGTACCTGTGGGACAGTGGTGCCATGCAGTCTGTATCAGCTTGGCAGATCTCAGCATGCCAGATTAAGCAGGGGATGAGCAGCTCAAAATCTCTGTTTACCTTAAAACTTCAAGAACATCTGGCCTGTGAGCTGTAGTGGGTTGCTTGGTACATTTTTCTTGAGAGGCCAAATGGATGTAGATCCCGAGTGCTATTTTCACTATTTGTCTTCCCGAGAAGCGCAGAAAAATTGTTTGATAGATTATTGCCTACTATATTAAATATTTGCTCTTATGTGCTTCAAATTCTATGTTGCATTGTAACAGAAATTTTCACCATTTGAAAATGACTACTTTTTGCAGGCCAAGCAGCTTACACAAGAGAGACCTTCCATAAATATTGGTAATAACTGATGAGTCAGAATCACTCATCTATTCTTTTATTATTCTCTTTTAATTAAATCTATTTTAGTGATCTGACAGGAGGACTACACTGACTACCAAGATCTTGACAGTACCTTGATGTTTACCACAGGTAACTTTGTTCAGCTAGTTGACACATGCATGAGCATTCAATTGTGCCATGTACTCACAGAAACATCACAGAATGCCCTGGGTTGGAAGAGACCTTAAAGGGCTGGATCATCTTGTTCCAACTCCCTGCCATGGGCAGGGACACCTTCCACTAAACCAGGTTTCTCAGAGTTCCCTACAGCCTGGCCTTGAACACTGCCAGGGGTGAGAATGCCTAGTGGTAGCAGATAGGTTTGTCCATCTGAAAAAGGTCTGAAAAAGTTCCTAATCAATGGCTTCTCTGCTCTAAAATGCCTGTGAAGAAAACCTTCCCTCTGGACAGGGTGTCATTTGGATGAACTACAGTCCTAAATGTCTCTCCTGACTTCTTCCTCTACAATGTTATTTCCTCTCTTGCAGGAGATATTTAGTGCTTCTTCTTGTCTTCATGACCATGATCCTGCTTCTTGTATATTTTGACTTATCATCAGACTGGATTGAACTATTCACTAATAAATTGAAAAAATAGTTCACTCTTTTCAGACTTCTGGACAAATTCATGATATTTGCAGAGTTGTTTTATTTCTCTGTTACCTTGAGTGAACACAACTTAGTGTTCCTCTGGTTTCTGACTTCAGAGTGTCCTTAGAGTCCAAGACATATTTGTGTTCAGCTGAGACCCACTGAATCAGAACCTCAGCAGAGAACAGGCCAGTGGATGTATGCAGGAGACATTCCATGGTTCCTAACAACTTTCCTTGTGCCAGTCATCTCCAAGAAGTTCCCTGTGCAGCTTAAGATAACCAAAACCTGCTTTTTTTTAGTTATTGTTGTTTGGGGGGTTTTTTTAATAGACACAGACAGCTGTGTGTTCCAAGAAGTTTGCCAGACTTTGGAATCCCTCATTTTTTGCAGGACTCCAAGAACCACATGGTGGCAGAACCATGACTACAAACTCATATTAAAAAAAAAATCAGTGCTAGATTTCTTCTTTACATTGATTGATTGATGGCTTTACTCCTCGTTTGCATCTGCTTGACTCCTGTCATTCCTATTTAGATTGTTCTGGACTATTATTAGCTATATGACGTTGTGTATTTGTGCCTTGAACAAAAAGTACACAGTGTTCTCTGAGGCTACTAAACATTGCTGTCAAAGAAATAATTGATAGTGACAGTCCAGAAAAAGCAAAATTATCTATTGTTTGTTGGTAAAGAAAAATGTTAACAGATACATTTTATATCATCAGACAGAGGAAGCCAGCAATACAAGAAAGAGTATATTTGCTTTAAAGTCATTTAAATTAGCAAATAATTAGAAGGGGGGAAAAATATATTTTATAATCATAAATCTCTAATAGATGCAGTCCCTGTTTGAAAAGCTGATCTTTATACTTCTGTACATGTTGATCTTGTTTCAAAAGTGCTATGCTTTTGAGTTAATGTTTCTATTTACCATGGTCACTTTGTCATGCCAATGCAAATCATGATAAATGTCAGACAAAAGTTGTACATTCTGGTGTGGTAAGATTACAAATTTAAAAATACAACACTTTCTGGATTTTTTTTCTTTTTGCGGTGTATTGTGTCTTCTATCTTGATATAAAAGATGGAACAAGGTTTATAAAGTTTCAATATTTGCAATAATTTTTTTGTAGTTATGCAGTACTTCAGGAGTGTCCCAGCATAAAATGAACCTTAATAGCCATTTGTAGTAACTCTGTATCATCCCTTAGACAAAAACAGCCTGGAGATTGCTGCTTCTTGCACATTAAACTCATCTATACTTCCTGAACTACAGACTGAAAATTTTGTATTCAGGTCACAGTCTTGCTTACTTAAGTATATTGTTTATTTTCTTCTAATGTGAGGGCCCTTTGATTCCAGATTCTCTTTTGATGAACTTTAATGTAAGTAACCCCTGACTGGAGTATTTGTTATGTGGAACCATTAAAGAGAATTACCCCTTCCTTGGAGGTTAAAAAGATGCTTGGGGTTAATTCTTTTTCCAGCTAATAGAATGCATGGAAATGAATATTATTCATGGAATGAATATACAGTATACAATTGTACATATGTGTATTTACTTAAATACACTGTATATGTAATATGCCATATATGCATGTATATACAATAGAACCTGTGTGATTAGACATTAAGTGCCCATAAATTAAGATATAATCCATTCTTCTTCTAAACCTCATCTCCTCCAACACAGATACACACAGAGTATTGCATGGGAGACAGAATCAGTATTTTTAGAATGAAGTTACTTTTACACTCCTAATATGGAATCATAGATTTATAGAATCATTTTGGCTAGAAAGAACCTTTAAATCATAAGGTGCAACTACAAACACTACCAAGATTACCATTAAACCATGTCCCCTGTGCCACATCTATAAATCTTTTAAATAATTCGAGGGATGGTGACTCAACCACTTCCCTGGTCACCCTGTTCTAGTGCTTGATAACCCTTACAGTAAAGAAGTTTTTCTTAATAAAAAAATTGCTTCCCTGTTGCAACTTGAGGCCAATTCCTTTGAATCTATCACTTATTACTTGGGAAGGGAGAGACCCCCACCGAAATTATACACTTTGTGAACTTTAACATTTTGAAAATAATGTTTCCAAAAGTAATACAAATGATGAAAAAATGTGCTCTGTCATTAGCCAAGTTATTTAGTTTGTTAATTTATATAATTCTTAAATAACTGTATCTTATTTCCAAACAAAATTCTTTTAAGCAAATTATTCCGAATATTTATTCTTGGTATAGTCAGTTTTCTCCTAACTAAAACACAGTGTTTATCATTTGGGCACTAAATTGATCAGAGGACCAAATTGCCCAAAGAGTGAGAAAAAGGCACATAAATAACTTTATAAACTGGAGAAACTCACATTAGCTAGATTTAACTGGGAAAATTAACAGAATTCCTTAGGGAGGTATGGGGGAGAGAACTGGAAATTTTTTTGAATCACAGTTATGCAGTATTTCTGAAATAGAAATTCTGTGGCATGATGATGACAAATTGATGGAATTCCAATGAGTCTTATTTTTGATGAAAGTCTAGTCCATATAAGACTCATTAAAGCTGCAATTAGAAAGTTGTTCCAGGCAGAAGAGGATTGCATATTTCTGAACAAGTACAAATCCTGTCCCATTTACAAATGTGATTCAAGGCTAATTATCGGAGATTTTATCAAAGTTTTGCTCACATCAGGAGCAAATCTACTTAGTTTAGATGAAATGCAGGCTGAGCTTGTTTGGAAAAAGATCTGCTGTGGAAAGCATGTCAAAGCCATGGAGACCTATTGATAGACCAATATCTACTATGAATATTTATGAAACAAACCATCAAGATGCTTTTTCTAGGCAATTATTGGCTTATTCACTCAGAATTTAGGATAAAGTGCTTTATAAATTGAAAAGAACATGCTTTTACTTCTGCTAATCTCCTTTAGTGGAACCCACTGAGCATTGTCACTGCCTTTGCATAGCAGCAAACCACATCTCTCTGAGTGCCTCTGATTTCTAGTGTTGCAAAGATGTAAATTAATAAATAAGCATTTATAAAAGCCTTCAGTTACTAAGTGCCTTCATTGAAATGCTGAGTTCTTTTGACTTACAGGTATGTACCCAGATAAAATGACCGACTTATTACATTTCAGACTATTTAATTAATTACTCTTACTTGCAAATGCTTCAAAACTAAGTGCCAAGTGCACTATACTATTAAAACTCTCATGAAAGAAATAGTATTGGGTCTAATGGTTTTAAAAGTCATTTTGTGAGGATGTAGGCAATCATTCATAAAAAAAAATGTAGAGAAAATCACTTTAATGGATTTAATGACTTGTGAATAAACTGAAAACAAAAAGTATAAGATTATTCATACCTAAATTTGTTTTTAAAATATGAGTATTTATTTCAGTTTCTGCATTAAAGATGTTACTTCTTATAAGCCTTTTTTTCTTTTTCTCCCAAGGAGTATTTTGTCATTTTGTGGCTCTAATATCCTGAGGATAGAGGATTTTTAAACTTTTATGTTTGTGTGCCATCATCTTGTTTAGGCTTTAGGGCGAATGTAGCTCCCATTTCTTAATGGAAAGGGAACTAAATGAGCATTGCAGTCCCTGCTGAGAAAGTCAGCAAAAGTTAAAGGTGTCTGAAATTTTAAATAGCTATGAAAAGTGATTGCAAGTTAAAAGCCTGCTGTTTTCTCTTAAAACACTGTAATAATGTGTAGATTAAGCTGTATAAGAAAGGGATAACTCTTCAGAAACAGCTTGCATTCTCTGTACATGGAGATGAATTGCTAAGCCATATTGGATAATTTTACATGGCAGAGAGAGACTAAAGATGTTCATTGTTTTATAATGTTAACTTATTAAAGGATGGGTTTGGCTATAACTCCTTATCTGATGGAAACATACATATAATTTTTAAATAGTGCACATAAAAATAAACCCAGTGATTTAAAGAGCTGCTTTCTATGCCTTCCTACAAGTACACAGAGGATTTCACTCGCAGGCATCAAAGTCTTAAACAGGTGTCCTGGTTTGGGCTGGGATAGAGTTAGTTTTCCTCTTATTAGGTGGAACAGGGCTGTGTTTTGGATTCAGTATGAGAATGATGTTCATAATTCATTGATATTTTGGATGATGCTAAGTCATGCTTACCCAGGTCATGGACTTTTTACTGTCTCATGGTCTGCCAGTGAACAAATGCACAAGAAGCTGAAATGTAGCACAGCCTGGACTGTCTTACTGAACTGGTGACCTGAACAGGCCAAATGGATATTCCACACCACAGAACATCATGCTCAGAATATAACTGGGAGGAATTGGTTGGGAGCTGCTGATTCCCACTGGGGCAAGGGGTGGGCATTGGTCAGTGGGTGGTGCAGGACTGCATTGGGCATCACTTGTCTGTCTTTGGTTTTCTTCCACTTTGTGTCTCTCTCTCTTCTTTTAATGATGATGATGATGATGATGATGATGATGATGATGATGATGATGATGATGATGATGATGGCAATCTGACCCCAAGATGAGGTAATAGAGGTTCCAGTCAATAGGTCCCTTGGGGTGATTTAGAGTAAAATGACACTGAATGACCGTGGCTGGTTTATTTTAGAGCAATTTGCTTGCAGGGGAAAGAAGGTATTTGGCCACTTTAGGTATTATCTTTAGAAATAAAACAATATAAAACTATAAAGATATCACTTAAGAAAATCTATAAGGAAAAGAAAAAAAGGGAAAGAAAGGATAAAATAGATAGTGGAGAGGAAAGTTATCACCACCTGTGGAACCAGTGGTGTTACTTGATTTTTGCAATTTCAATGTCCGTTGGTCAAAATGATGGTCACAGTCTGTACCATAAAGTTCAATGGGTTAATGTACATTCAGGTTCAGGTGGGAATGCTCACGTATCTCCCCTGACAGGGGGTGGTTCTGCACTGTCTGATGTAACACTGTGGATCATGTGCAGTCCTCTTGTGGAAGACACCAGAAATGAGTCTGGGGATGCTTTGGTAGTTGCTGGTGCTTACAGATGCCATCTGTCCTATAACTTGGGTTGATCTTTGACTGCTGATATTCATATGAGCAGTTGCTTCCTTTCACTCAATTTGCCAGAGTGGGAATTTTTGTCTGGATACATTAATCAGGAAGTGTTAACTAGATCTAACCTCTACCAGGCCTGGAATTAGGGCTTTCCTGACACTGCCTTCTGTGCTTATCTCAAGATCCTGCTGTGGTGATTTATCTTATGGAAAATTGCTTCTGTGGCCTTCACAGGGTTTGAGACAGGCAACTGGGCTCTTTAAATCCTAATAGATTATATTTTGATTAATTTGGATTATTAAATTGTTTTTATCTCAACCTGTGGGTTTTACCTTTGTTTTTACAGTTCTCCACCCTGTCCTAACTGTGGGGGCCAGGGCGATGAGCAGTTGGTTCAACCATGACAACTTTTCACTTCTATTCATTGGTTTGAAAGACCTGAGAGGATCCTGATATAAGCTGAAGAAGGGGATGTGGCAGGACGTCTATCCTGTCACCTCCTCCTCCTGTGTGTCCCAGATAAACTGGTGCATAAAGAGATAGCCCAAGGGCACAAAGACCTAGCAGGGGTCATCTCTGGTGCCAGGGGGGGGCTTAAGCCTTAGCTAAGAATTAACATCTTAGTCTGCAGAGCTGATGGGAGGAGAAATGAAAGAAAAATTCCTGACTAAGAGGCATGGTTTTACACTATAAAAGATACACGAACTATCACTGAGGCAGAAGTCTCTTACACCTTGAAAGTGTTTGAAGCTTCTCCCTAAAGTTCTGGATATGCAGGCTTTGTGGTTACTTTCCAGGGATTGAGAGGAAGGATTTTCAGTGTGCTGCACCAGCAATTGGATGGTAAGATACATTGAATCCTAAGCTCATACTATTTCTTCGCTAGCTGTAACTGAAAAAGGTACCATTCTCGTGCACTGTATGTTAACTACTAGTAGTCTTTCTTTTTGTTTTATTCCTGTGTAGTATTGGTTTACTTTGAGTCTTATGTTTGTTAGTTTCCCCATCTATTAATAAATGATTCATTCTATAATAGACAGAACAGTCATCATTAAAAGAACTTATACACGAGAGTGGGTTTTGGGGTGCTGGTTACCTCAACAAGGTTCCTACCTACTGCCAAGGCCTGAGCAGAAGGCAAGGACTGATTTTAACTCCCACATCCATTTGTAACAGGGGGTTGGATTTATTAGTTCCTTATAAGGATAGTCAGGATGATTGGGATTTTCCAGTCTTCCTTGACTAATTGACAAATAAGGCAACTCTAATACACAAAAACTGTAATATAAAAATATTTTTTATTATTAAATAGAGGGGACTTTTTTTCAGTCACACTTTATATTAACATTGGCTTTCCATATCACTGTTTTGCTGTGGTATATGCAGATTTGGTCTAAGATAATTCAGGATTCTGTGTAGAGATATTAATTGGAGCAAAACCAATTTTACAGCAAAGATATTGATTTAGTTGCTTTTCTTTCACTTAGGTGTGTTTTGTTGCTATTATCCTACTCCTGTGTAATAAGGACTCTTGAGACTCATTTTGTACAGCAGGTAAGCAAGGGCATAGATGCAAGCAGTTTCACTGAGTTTTGTTTAAGAAAAAATGAAAAATATATGTATGCATATAAATATGCATATATATAAAAGATGTTGTGATTTAAATGTTGTATGCAGATTAATTGTAACAACATCTGTTTTAACAGTTGATATACTACAAATATTCATACTTGAATTTTGAATTTCATCTCAAGTACTAAGCTACTGCCTTATGTTCCTGACTAAAGTTCCCATCAAGCCAGAGTATAAAAGATCATGCTTTAGATGTTACTGTGGTTTGATTGCCTTGGAGTACATACCAAGTACATACAGGTTCTGAAAACAGTGCCAGATTGCCAAACCAGACAAGAGGGAACTCCACAGAGAGTGGAGTGGAATTACATGGAAAAACACAGAAATGTCCTTGGTAAGATTTTAGTTGATTATGTTGTACTTGAAAGCTTATTTTAGAGTATATCCAAGGATTTGGAAACCTAAACTGCCTTGGCAACTTTTATTTCCAAGATGCTCTCTCAAATTTTTTAAGAGAAACAAAAACCATTTTATTCACATAACTGTGGGAAATGAGGTTCCAGAAAACTTGCATAAAAAAATTGTAGTACATTGAATCGAATGGTTGAACTCTCAATAGCTTCCTTATTACCAGAGTGTTGAACTGTGAGTTTGCCAACTAAAGGGAGGAAGGTATTAGGACTGACTGTCTTTTCAAGTTTCCTTTCATTTCAGAATTAAACAAGTAGCAAATCTTACTTTTTAGGAGGTTTATAGCAACTCTCATGTGAGCATATGTTTCAAAGGAACTGCTGTGATATTGTTGTGCAAATCTTATGATAACTTTCTTTTATGCATGAATATTGTCTACTGTTTAGTTATCCTTTTCAATCAAGTTCATAGCTGCTGTTAGATTCTGCAGAAGCAGGTCACTGATGTGATTTATGTAGCAAAGATTTTGTGGATCAGAATTACACTTCTGTTCTTTTCCTGTCGGGGGGAAAAAAACCCTAAACAAAAACAGTTAATAATGTTCAGAGGAAGAGTGTGAAAAAAAAAAAAGGAATAAAAAGGTAGAGACCTGATACTTGGAGAAATGATTTATGTGGTATTACAGCTTTTAAACCTGATATTTCGCTTGTAATTCCTAACCACCTACCTCATAAACACATAAATGAATATAACTAAATCTGGATATATATTTGAGAGAGGAGATAGAAGAAAAGAGCATGGTAAAATATAAAGGAGACAGAGCAAAAATGCCTCTCATCTCTCCCTAACCAAAAAGTACAAAAACCTAGGACTAAATAAAATGAGGGAAAAAAAGAATGAAAATATGATTGAAATAACAGTTAAGAAATTAGAAACAGGAAATTATTGAATTAACATTGGAAAAACCAATTTTAAAAAAAGTCTAATGTTGCTTTAATAGTTTCATTACAGAATGTGCATCTATTATATATTATTTCATTTTTGTTTCATTCATTTGTTCCTATCACAGGTTGGCTTTCAAGCATGTCATTTATCATAATTTTATTTTCTACTTTTCATAATTTTTCCTTCCTTTTTTCCTGTCTTGAATCTTTTACAGAATTGCTATACTATTCCCTATTTTGGGAATCTGTATGCATAAAGCAACCTCTACAGCTAAGGCAGCTGCACGGGAATCTTTTCAAGAGGCTGATGCAAAGCTTTTAGATTACACAGGTGGGTTTTTAATCAGATGCTCAAATTTAAAATCAATTATAGGAATTAGAACCTGAAAGGAATGCCTTTGATTCCTATCCTGTAGCCTCACTTCCTTTTTCTATCCTTAATTGTAACAGAAAATAATCATAGAATCATTAAATTTTCTGAATTGCAATGGACCCATAAGGATGACTGAAATACAGCTCCTGGCCCTACAGAGAACACCCCAGGAATCCCACCCTATGCCTCAGAGTTTTGTCCAAATGCATCTTGAGTTCTGTCAGGCTTGATGCAGTGGTCACTTCCCTGGGGAGTCTGCTCCAGCGCCCAACCACCCTCTGTGGTAAGAATTTTTTCCTGATATCCAGTCTAAACCTCACTGGACACAACTTCAGGGCATTCCGTCAGGTTCTGGGACTGATCATAGAGAGAAAGGATTGGTGCATGCCCCTCCTCTGCCCCTCCTGCAGAAGCTGCAAACAGTGATGGACTCTGTCCTCAGTCTCCTCTTCTTCAGTCTGAACAGACCAGGAGAACTCAGCTGCTCCTCATTTGGCTTCCCCACAAGGCTCTTCACCATTCTTCCTCATTGCCCCCCTTTGGACACTCCCTAACAGCTTTGTATTTTTTTTACATTGCAGTGCCCATAACTGGCCCCAGAACTGGATGTGAGGCCACCCCAGTGCAGAACAGAGCAGGACAATCCCCCTGCCTGGTGATGCTGTTCCTGATGCACCCCGAGACAGGGTTGGCCCTCCTGGCTGGCAGGGCACTGCTGACTCAACTGGCCACGGACCAGGACCCCCAGGTCCATTTGCACAGCGTTCTTCTTTGTGTCTCATTCCATGAGAAGAAATACATCAGATGCTTTCAAAGTGATGTATACTCAGTGTCATTAAAGTAAAGCAATTATTAGTATAACTACACTTAAACTAGGTGGAAATATAAGGATTGTTAGGGATAATATAATGTTGAATCTGGTAAGGTCCACCTATCCATGTATCTTAACCTTAGTCCCTTACTCTTCTTTGGACATTCATAGCTATTTTGCTTGTTATCTATTCCTATTAACTTTCAATTTAAATCTAAAAAGGGTGTTATCAAAGAAATTACTAATGTTATTTTAGTGGGCTTTTTTTACTGTGATTTTTCTTCTTATACAATAAAAAAGACTTGGTATGATGGCAGTGCAACACCTCATCATTTTTCTTTAGTCAGGCTGATCATGTTCAAATGCAGCTCTGTTCATAAATAATTTTTTCACATTTCATTGAACAGCTATTTGTATTGATGAAAACAAATACAGTTTGATCCCTCTCTCAAACTGAAGACAACTTCCAATATTTTCACCACTGTCTCTTTCATTTAAAGGCTTTCCTCCACTGACAGCTCATATGTTTTCTTTAATGCATTACTATTGATACAAGTACCTATGAAACAGACCAACATTAGTCTGATAAGATGCAAAACAAAATGAAAAACAAAACTTAAAAAATGACATTAGCAAAGGAAGTTTGGGAGAAAAAAAGAAAACTTCCAAAACCGTTTGGTGTTTTTTGTTATCTGTAAGACATATCACAGATTCTTATCCATATTTAATAGCAGAATTATAACAGCTGTGATTGAAATAGAAGTGTTCAGGAGACAAAATGGAAATTGAGGTGCATGGCTAAACATTTCTAGAGAAACCCACTCAAACATGTACATGTCTCTGTGCTAGGTAAGACTTAAACTACATCCTGAGCCCCTCCACTGAAAAACATGGACATTTAATGCTTGCCATAACCAAGGTTTCTTGTTTATCTGCCCCTGCTTTACCTTCTTCTCATTCTCCAATGAGAATGTCAACATTTTCATCAGTTCTTCCCTTTTCACATGAATACTTGTGTAAGTCTATGGTTAATGTTTCATTGCCTCAGAACCATGTTATCACAGTGATTTAACAGATTTTCAAACAGCGACTGATTCTCATGCAGGTATTTGGTCCAACTCTGTGCACCATAATTCAGTTTTTCACCAGACATTAAGTTAAATAAATATAAATCAAGAAAATAAAGACAATTTTTTACCATCTCATTTTATTTTGTGGTGGTTTTGGCTGTGTATTTAGACACATAAGATATTTGAGGAAGTAGTTTAAGAAGCATTAAAAGGCAAAAAATGTCATTGAAATTAAAAAAAAAAAGTTGTGAGATATTTAAATATCAGAAGATATTTAAAAGTAAAAGTTTAGTTAAGATAAGTAAGAGGGGAAAAAAACAGATTTTGCCCAAATCTTAATGCAATCAGTGTATAAATTTGTTTTCAGGTAGTTTGTTATAACTGTGCAAGTAGATAAGACTGATAAAATCAGTAGCTAAAATGTGTTTATTGGTTTTCTGAATGATAATTCTGAATAATACAATTCTCCAAAAGAATACAGAATACTCTGTCAAAATTTAACTTGTAATGAGTTGTTTACAATGAGTCAGGAACATAGGCCTTACCTCAGCTGAGAACTGTCTATCTAACTGTCCTCCAGCAAACAGATACAAGATTTCCAGCATAGAAACAAATATGTAGATCCTTCTCTCTCCAGCAGAGCATGTCTGAAACCAGAAAAATGGCTATGAATCCACAGGTGGTTGCAGAGGTTTCCCCTGAGAGCACTTAGATGCTGTTGTTGCTACGTGCAAGGCAGGGGCAGAGATGCAGAAATCTTTTGGATTAGTGCTGGTTTTTTTGGTGTCAGATGTGTGTTTGCTATTAACTGGGTACAGTTAACCTAGTTTTTTAAACTGACAAGAGGCATTTAGAAATTTTACACCCGTGTAACTGTGGCACACATTGTCTTCATTGCTACTGGCATCAATTAACACAGGACACCACTGCTCTCCATCCTTAGCTTATTGTTGGCAGAGGGGCCCTTCATACTTCAGGGGGACTCAAGACTCAGGTTTTGTGACCAAAACTCTACTAGTTTATACCTTTCCATATAACAGTAAAGCTTAGTCTACGCAGAACATTACTGGACCTTCTGACATTTATGCGTCTCTCAGAGACAAAATGAATTTAGATGAAGTTTCTTCTACACTAGTTTTCACTGAAATACCTTCAGTGAAAATACCTTCTAAAGCCTGAGCTGCCAACTGTTAAAATGAAAAGTTAAGGAGATTGTCTCTAGCTTCTACTTACAACTTGACTGCTTTTACATTGCTCGTGGCAGTGGGTTTGATGAGGAAATAACAGCTGAATTTATTTGCTTATGGATGCAGCTCCTGAGTGACGGTGCACATCTGGCCATGGTACTTTTCTTGTTTCATTTCTCCAAAGAACATAGCACAGCCTTGCTAGGTATGACAGAGGATAACTATGATCACTAAGCATTTGCCATCTTTAGCAACATCAAGTATAAAGTGATAGCACACTGATACTCCAATTCAGGACAATCAATTAAGATCAATTAACATGTGATAATACATACATTTTGAGTCTGCAATTCTTCTACAGATCTGAGGTACAATACAACGCTTTGTGAAGTGACCCAGGTATCATGCCTTGCTGCCTGTACAGCTCATTTGGACTCTGCAACCAATGAAGGTAAGGAATAGACAGGAAATTTCTCCTGCCACTTCTTTCTGCAGGAAACACACTTTTAAAGACCCAGTAGCTACTCTTTGAGATTCCTAATCTACAGCTGTTCCCCAAAATTCAGATCTCATTTTTTAATAGATATCCCTCTATCTGTCCCTGCCAAAGGACATCTAGATCAAAGATGGACACTTACCCTGACTGGAAGTGGGTGTGTTGATGGAAGGTACAACACATTAAACTACTGATGAAAGCTGTAGCGAATGGCATAAGCAATTCTGAGTTTGGTGCAATTCTTTGTAACAGTTGTTAACAGAAGCCATGGATAGAGGTTGCAAGACCATAAAATCACAGGATGGCCTGGTTTGGAAGGGACCTTAAAGATTCTGATCTCCCTGCCTTGAGCACGTACTTGTTTCACTAGAAGAAGTTGCCTATGCAACATGGCCTGGTCTTGAGCACTTCCAGGGATGGGGCATCCACAGCTTCTCGAGGAAACCTGTTCCAACACCTCACCACCCTCATGGTAAAGAACTTTTTCCTAATATCTAACTCCTTTCTGTCTGTTTGAAGCCATTTTCCCTTGTCCTGTCACTCCATGCCCTTGTAAATAGTCTCTCTCCATCCCTCTTTGTGGGCTCCCTTCAAGTACTGGAAGGCCACAATTAAAGTCTTCTCTTTTCCAGGCTGAGCAATCAAAATTCTCCCAGCCTTTCCTCAAAGGCAAGGTGCTCCATGCCTCTAATCATGTTAGTGACCTCATCTGTATTCACTCCAACAGGTACAACAGAGCACAGTATCTTTCCTGGAAGACTCTCCTCTGTTTGCCCTGGAGTGAAAATGGTAACTTCTCGGTTATATCCTTGCCCAAACATCTAACTGAGATCATGAAATAGGTTTGTGCTGCTGCTACCACCAGTAACTCTAACACAAAAAGACTGCCACCAGCATCCTGAACTTGAACCATCACTGGTTCCAAGATGCCTTGCAGCATAAAGAGGCTTCTCTGCCTCCTAAAGCTGCCATGAGATATTTGTGTCCCTGAGAAATGCTGAGTCCTTTAATAGGAAAGCACTTCCATATGGCATTCCTCTCAGAGGCATAAGATGCTCCTCTCTGGTATTGCCTCTAGACTGTGATCTGGAACACATCTACTACAAAGAAGACTTTGAAAATAAAAGCCAAGAATAAGCTGGAAGATGAAGAAGGGTCTGTCAAAGGTTGTGTGCTGGAACCAGGCTGCCAGTAGATTACTGTTATTTAGGAAATTTAAGTAAAGCAAAAGGCAAGGATGGACAAATACATGGTCAGAATGACACAGATAGAGAGGTTTTTAGGATTTGAGAGTTGCATGCAAAGGGAAGATGCAGTGTTGAACACTTTCATACTGTGAACCACCTGAAGGATCTGAGTGGTAAAAGGGTGGTATTGGGGTATACAGGGGACCACATTCTGGTAGGTTTCCTGGAACCCACACAGAAAGTTTCCTCCTAAAGAAATTTAAATAAAATGCATCAAAACCACTTTGAGACCAAAGAAACAACAGAAATCAACTGGAAATCATAAGGGGTTTCTCACATACACACACACAAAATCACTTGGAGTTAAGCTCCTAAGATACGTGCACTCCAAAAGAAATACGGACATGAAAGGAGAGCCCACAAAATGAATCGAATATTTGAATTTAAAATTCAGAAATAATTAGCTAAATTTTTAACTTAGCTAAGTGACAAGCTATTAATGTAACAGGAATTAATCCTTCTATAAAAAGAAAAATAAATTAGGAAAACATGAAGTTTGGTAACAACTGTGTGAAATGAGAGACAGTGGCATGATACAAAATGAAGCAATAAAGGCCCTTATGCAACAATTTCTCTTTGAATAACCAACTCTTTCAAGGTGGGGAAGGAGATAAGGTTTTGTGATTTGCATAAGAAAAGTTTATCTTGAAGACAAAAATAAAGGGAAATGAAAAAGAGACTGTTTATTATATTTCAAGAACTATGCCCCATCCCCTTCTCAAGACACACCACTCAAGAATTTATTTTGAATAACCAGCAAAAATTTTGCAATTTCTGAAACAAATATGTTCCATGAAAACTAATAATTCATTCTAAATAATAATTTTCTTTTTCCCTTTAGGTATATACGGGTGAAAACATATTTCTTTGCGAACTAGCACATAAGATGTGAAATTAATTAGCTTCCAGCCAAAGTGAATAATTAAGAAACCTTGGTGACAATTAATAACAATTGGTTGTAATGAAAAATTCTCCAGCTGTATTTCTTACTAATTAAACTTCATGAATGGAATATTAATATATAGCTGAAATAGTGTTCATGTTGCAACTATAGAAGGAGACCTGTGCTCACCCACCTATTAAGATAATTCATCTGATATGCAATCCCTATTCTCAGTTTCTATTGCCACACATATGAAGAATTCAATGTGTCTTTCAAAAAAGGTGATGTGCCAAAATATCATCATATGAATAGTGTACATGACTTCTGCCATGCAAAGATAAAGTTTTACTTTCCACTTAGTAATGCTACCACAATCCAAGCATGCTCCTTTCACTCTGATTTTCTTTCACCTTTTACAGAATTTGAGGATAGTCAGACGGAGAAAGTTAATCAAGGGATCAAATGATTTTGTGTGAGATCATAATTGTTTTGAACAGGGAGAGGTGCAGGCACAAAAAAAGGACAAAATTCTTAGATAATAGCACAATATTTAGATCAAGGAAAAGCTGGAGATATCAAAAGCATTGCTCACATGATCTCTTTTCTATCATAATAGTCAGGCTTAAGAATGAGAAGTACATGACATATGTATATATGTCATATATAATAAATCAGGCTTAAAAAGGAGAAGTATAGGACAAAATGGAGGAACTGTATTGAACAAAAACACATTGCTCTTTGTTGGGCTTTTGTTGATTGATTATATCCAGATTAATAAGTTGAAGTAATCTTATTCTTCAGCAATATGGTTAAGAATGGCCTTTATACCATATGTCAAATCAAACATAAAAAGACAAACTATCTGACGAAAGTATTCCTGAGAGTATATTAGTCCTAAAGAAAATGCTGTAAACAGAAGAGAAGAGGCAATATTATTATTGCTTAGTTATGCCAATAATTGGCACTCCAGTTTACTAATATTGATATGAAATGACATCTTGTTTTCCTGACAGTACTTTAATGCAATTCAATTGAAGGATGTAGCTGTTGTGTTTTGATACTGGCCAAATGCCAAGCACCCACAAAGGCCAATCACTCACCCTCACCTGCCACAGCTGGGCAGAGGACAGAAAATTTAACAAAGGGTTCATGACTTGAGATAAGGACTGGGAGAAACACCCCAAGGGCAAAAGAGGCTCAGCTGAGAGGTACAAAGTGAATTTATTACTAACAACATCAGAGGAGGATAATGAGAAGTAAAATAAGTGCTTAAAAACACCTTTTCTTCCTCCAACCCCTCCCTCCTTCCCATCCACCCTGCAGGGAGACAAGGCATGGGGGTTTTGGTCAGTTCATCACCCAAGATCTTCTTCCACTGTTCAGGGAGAGGATTCCTTCCCTGGCTAAACTGTGGGGTCCCGTCCCATGGGAGACAGTCCTCTATGAACTTGTCCAGCATGGTTCCAATCTCACAGAAAGACAGTCCCCCAGAAACAACTGCGGCGTGGGTCATTCTTCCACAGGGTGCAGTCCTCCAAGGACAGGCTGCTCCAGCCTGGGAGCAGGGCCCCTCTCTC